>PVJO010012932.1:0-53647 GCA_004026905.1 Hystrix cristata | reverse complement strand
ACATTTTACTTAATTTTATCTGCTTTCTCCAATTGGAATGTAAGATTTATGAAGGAAGGGATTATTTTATCCTCCTTCACTCACAGCTTAATGGACATAAATGTCCTTGTAAATCAATTAATGTAGTCAGCTAAATATGCTTCATGCTGACTTGTTTATACCTATTGTGGGCAACATATAATTCTGCATTTGCAGATTATGTCCAGGAGCAAAACCTTGCCAAGGCTATTGGAAAGGTGAAAATTCTAGACCGCAGGCCTATTGGAGAGGGCGCAGTAATTTTCACCCACTGTGTCTTACAAAAGTCCTATCAAAAAGTCGTGAGGTGAGGTACATTTTTGTTTTGGTTACTCTGATATTTTACCTAATCATATTATTCTGAGAAAATTCAATCACACTTATAAAAGTTTTGAAGTGCAAAGGCACATTAGTTGCTTGAGACAATTTGGGGAACAAATGAAAAGATTCACACACACACACACACACACACAAAAAGATTCACACAGATAAAAAGAATTACGGTATGTATCAGTTACCTTTCTAGAGCCAATGATTTGCAAGATAGCAGATTTAATACAGGACATTACAAGTTAAAACATTCACCCATAAGCCAAATGCAGGAAGAGTGCCTAATATTTGTGTACTGGAGACCCAAAAATTCTAATCAAGGGCTGGGAGCCCATGGCATTGTTCCGTGTACGTCCATGTCTGCAGATGATGGCTGAAGAACTCTTTACTGGAACCAGGATATGATGCTCGCAGCAGAGATGAAGACCAGAGTTCCCCCGAAGCAACAGCAGCCATCCTCGATGACACCAAGGCCCTGAGGTCCTTCTTCGATGAGAACAGCTGAGTCCCCTTCAGGAGAACCAGCTGTGGCAGAGCTGGGAAACAGCCCACAACTATCTTTTGCTCCCATTCTTCTTTATGTTGTGTCAGCAACAATCCTCAGGTGGATTTTCTACGCCCAGAACCAGACCGACTCAGTCCAGCTGGGCGTTCCAGCTCAAATTAACCACAATAGTAATTCCACCACATGGTATATGTTCTTTGAGAATGCAAATGACAGATATATTCAAACATATTGTACCTTGGAGCTTTGCAAATTAACACATTGGTTTCATCCCACCCAACACTCATGACTGAAGAGACAGTTCCAAAGCAGTCAAAGTCAAAAATGTAGTACTGCCTATTATCATACATCATAAATCCAAACGCACCACATTAGTGAAAATTGTTATTTTCTCTGAGATTTTAATAGGGAGATTTTCAGTCACGTGTTAGCTTGTGATTTATGTACAAAAATTTTTAAAAAATTTCCTGTTTCAACTTGTGAAATTCCTGCCGGTCTACTGTATTTTAATTGTTTAAAACAAAGAGCTTTATTTTTCTTCCTGGAAATGTAGTCGGCCTTGCTTTCTGGACCTTAATTATTATGTCCTTGGGAAGCTTCCCAATGTCTGCCTTTCAAATGTCCTGAGCAAAGCACAGTCCTGCGGGCAAGTGATCTAAAATAGAATGTATTGACATTTTTGCATCTTTTATAAATTTCCAGTTAGAAATTAACCTACCCCAAGAGAGTGTAGAGCTATGACACAACTGTGTTACATTGTGTTCGTGTGTATGTGTACATACATGTTCTATTTCTAAAAGCAAAATGCTAAAAACGACTGCTAATGACTGTGTATGAGCTAGCTAATTGTCTGGATGAAATCATGGAGGGGGCTTTCTGAATGATGTACTTGGATTCTGTAGCAGTTACTGACTATTTACTCTGACTGCAGAATGGTTCTGTGTACTATGTGGACAGTCCAGTCTCGTGGTCACAGAACAGCTCCAGGTCAGTAGCTGATTCCCGGTTACTGGCTGCTTCCTCCCTTTACATGTCTTACTTAGCATATTAACATGCCATTGTGTTTAAAAATATATTTAATATTTACAATAGTCTTGTGGAGAATTGTATGAGGGTGTGATCAAAAACTCTGTGAATGTTTACATTTAAAAAATTTAGATTCTATTACGGTAAAAGACACATTGCTATTTATCCCTCTCAAAATACTCCTCCTTACTTGGAGCTCACTTATCCCATTGTTCCTGTGACTTTCCGAAGCACTTGTGCCAGTCTTGATTGTCTTTCAATTTAAATTCCTGATTGTCTTTCAATTTAAATTCTTACAGCAATGTCTGCCAAGTAAAAACTTTACAGTGTGTTCTCAATCACCTTATTCACCAGATCTGGCACCATATGACTTCTCACTCTTCCTCAATGTCTAAATGACCATAAAAGGTAAATGTGTTGAACCAGTTCAGGCCAACAGGCAGTCAGGACAGCTAAAGCTAGCCATGGAAGAGGACCCCCAGAACTGCTTTAGAAAGTGAGAAAAATGATGGGTGAGTGTGTTCAAACCCAAGAAGAATATTTGAGGGGGATTAATGGCAATGTGTCATTGACTGTAATAAATTGTTTTAAAATTTAATTATTCACCATGTATTTTGATCACATCATACATGCTGTTATGGTTTGTGTCTAGATGTCCCCCCAAAGCCTCATGTGGTAAGAGATAGCTAGATCTAGAGTGTGTGATTACTAAATTGATCCATTGATCGGTTTGGCATTGTTCTGCTGGGATCAAGGATGTGAGCCTGAGATTGGGGGGTGGGAGTGTGGGCTGCCCTGGGGGCAGGTAGCCTAGATAATAGATACAGGAAGAAGCTTAACTACCTGCTTGTTTACATTGCTTATTTACATACATTCCTTGCATTTTCCTCACTTTACTTTTCGGCCGGCTGGCTGCCGGTCTGACACGCCGGCCCACCATGCCTCGGACCCAGCGGACTATAGACTGAAACCTCTACAGACTGTGAGCTAATAAACCTTTCTTCCCCTAACTTTGGGTGTCGAGTATTCTGTTCCAACAACGAGAGAAAAGTAACTAAAACACATGCCCACATTTAGGACCAAGGAAACAGTATTGGGGTGTTCAATATTTAGGGCAAATTCTCACAGCTACAAATAACACAACCAGAACTCAAGCCCAGGTAGTCTTGCTCATTCCACTACATTGCAGTCCCCTTCCTTAAATACCTGGTGTTCTTCGCAGGGTTCAGTGTGTTTCAGAGTGTACCCTGGCCACTGGTCCAACAGATCGCTGTAGCCCACCATTAGAACTCATCGACTTACTTGTCTGCCAGCATGTCTGACCGACATACTGGTGGTTGAGACTTAGTCTCAAAGTTTGATGTTGTCTGATTGTGAGAGTAGCTCTGCAACGGAACCGGGACAAATTTGCGAGGGGTTTTTCCACTTTATTTTTTTTCTTCATTCATTGCAGTAATCAATCAATAAAGTTAAGGGTGGGCTATGTTATGATACTATCTGATATGCTGCATGTTTAGTCTCTTTAATATTGTTTCTTAATAATGTTCTTGTCTTTCCTTTGATAGTTACCAAGGTTCAGAAAGCTTTTGTTAGGCATTATCTTCCTCTCTTTGCAAGGGAGAAAATCATATAGGTAGCAATAGACAAATAAGAGCAAAAACCTGGACTTTATACTTCCACGTATATTCTTCCCACTACACTAACTCCCTTGTTTCTTACTTACACAAAGTTCGTTGTACTTTTCAGCTATCCAGTGTAAATATAAGAAATATACAGTCTTTTCATAAAAGCTATACGGCAGTATTTGGGCTAAAAGAACACATGTTTCCCTCACCAAGGTTGTGCTGTGAGAGATGTTATTACCAGTGAAGAAACAGTTTTGATAGATTTTAGAAGTGAAGCATTTAGCAGAACAATAAACTATATTTAGAGACCATTTAGTGTTATTGGAAGAAGCCAAGTCTTAGTCAAAGCCTTAAAAAAAATCAGCCCAACGCCATCTTTTTGTACAAAATCATGAGAAGATTATTGCCTCAAAGAAATTATCAGCAATTATTTAATTCTTTCAATATTGCATGTATAGTTGGATTGTTGTGAACCACAGACTGCTTGGATTTGAAAGCTAGCTTCATCACCAGCTCAGTGAACTTGGCTGTGAAGCTCTCTGAGTTTCCAGTATTTTCATCTGTGTAGTGTGGATAATGATTGTGCCTATCATATTGCGCTGATGTGATTAATCATTAAATTAATGAATTACTGTGCAACAAATACTTAAAACAGGGTCTGGCTCCTGTAGTAAGCCCTAGTAATGGCTATTATTACATTATTATAATATAATAATTATTGTTAACACCATACAGATACATTCTAGAACTATAGCAACAACGAAGTAGTCCCTAAACTATATTTATAAGCTAGCTAAGGAAGTAAGCCTTAGGTCAGAGAAGACTGCATGAAGGAGGTAGGCCTCTAACTGAGAAGGTGAATGAGAACTGTACTGGAACTTGTGAACTTGTAGATCCTTAAGGAGGTCATTTCTGCCAACAAAACATGCATATTTCTAAGTCAACTTCCTTAGTCAAATGCAAATTGAGCTTTAGCAGTTAGCCTTAGAGCTCTGAGTTCCCTTAGAGGATCTTACTGAGAAGGATAAGGTGCTAGGATAACCTGTTTCTTTGAACCTCCACAAATAAGCAGAGGAGAGCCTTGCAAAAGGGAGAGTGTGTGGGAGGGGACCCCCGTTGGACCAAGGGGTGTGTGTGAAGAGCCCTCAGATAAAAAAAGCTTCCTGGAGTCAGAGATAAGGAGCAGGAGGGAGCGTTTAGGGACAGGAGAAAAGAGAGATCGCATGGTGTTGTCCATGTCTCTAGAAGTCTGGGTCTTCACCCGCAGTGGAAGGAGAGCAAAGGCTTTTAAGCAGAGCAGCGGCTGCTGTTGTGTAGCGCAGCTTTGCAGGAGAGGGAAACAATCAGTGAGGAGACTAATGCATCAGTCCGAGGATGGAAAATGTGCATGGATTTGCATGAGCGCGTGTGTGTGCGTGTATGTGTACGTGTGTTTGCGTGTGTGTTTTATTTATTTATTTATTTTTTTTAGTAATAGTAGAAATGGCAGGATCTTCTGTGGGGTTGGATTGCCATCAAATGAGGGAGACATAGAGATCAGAGAGACTGCCAGGTTTTCCCCGAGTCCTCCCTTGCTTCGTGGGCCTACATGGAGAAGTCTTGGCATTATATAACTCAGTTTCTTTTTAAAAATAATTATTTTAAAGTTTTCATGATTACCAGCATTGCATTTTTAACACTTACTTCTAGTCTTTGTCCCAACTGTGCACATAGTGACATAGAGCTGAGTTTTTCCTTTTTTCACTTAATAAATCATAAATTGTCCCATATATTATTTTACATTTTATAATTTGATGGCTGTGAGCATTTATGTTCTTTCAAGGCCGTATGCTTAATTAAACTAGTGATTTTCTATTATTACAGATGCAAAATGCTCATTTGGTGAAGTGGATCTAATTTTCGAAAAGATGGTTTGAGCTTTCAAAAATAGGTATATTAACAGGTGGGATTAGAGATGTAAAATTCAGTCAGACAACTCTGATAGTGAACAATTTATAGTCTTTCTCTCAGCACAGCTCAGATTTTGAGAATTTTAAAATGCTGTTGCAACTGGGCTATTGTTTTGCTTCCCCATTTCAACAAGCATTTCTTTAGTGTGAAAGCAAAACTTGACTGTATGCCACGTTGATGGTACAGTGAAAGAACTTGATGGCAAATGTTCGTATTAGAGATTTTTAAAGTTCTCTGTACTGATTTCTTGCTTAGTAACAATAGGTGGTTAGATATTCTGATTGGTTTACTTCAATGAAATGTCACTTCGGCCAAAGTGATGTGTTATATACTCCTCCTGAGGACAGAGTAGTCAGGAGTATTTCTAGTGTCTTGTGGTCCCACAATATTACTTTCCTATCCAGCCCGTGGCAGGGGGCACAGATCAGCCCGCGACATACAGTCTGCTGAGGGAAGTCCGCGTAAAGGCAGTCTGTCACTAGAGTACTTGCCAGGACTTTCGTGACCATTAACAATTACATTCCCATGTTGTGTTTGACCTGTGCTAGAATTTTGGTCAAGACAGGCATTTTTAGTATGGTAGGTTGGTTGACTTGCTCTCCAATCTGCAGAAACATTTGACAATTATAAAAATGAAGGAGAAATTTTAAGCTGTGCAATAAAATCTGCCTGAGTCATTCTGGAGCGCCTGCTTGTAGACCTGAGAGAGAATTCTCCTTTTCCTTCAGTCAAATACAACACGAGTGAAAGAGAACAGTGGATGGGAGATGCAGCGCTGTTGGAAGAATGCAGAAGTGTAGAGTTTTGGAGGAGGGTGTTGGGCAGGCGTGGTGTATGTGCTGTGCTTTGCAGTGAGAGGCAGCAGACACACAGCTGGTCTGTCTGAGCACCTAAGGTAAAGAAGGGAACTTTGAAAGAACCCAGATATTTATGAGATGACTAGAATAAAAGATTTTCATCTTGTTTTTCATTTTAAAGTTTGATGTGTTTTTCCCATGTCGCTTTTTTATTTCACTGTTGACTTGCCTTAAACTTTTACTTTGCTTCAAGGTGTTGAGAGCTCTTGAGATATATTGTAAATATAGGATAAATATTTTTCCCTAAAAGGTATTAATAATGATGAGCCCAAGACTTCCTTAGAAGGCTCAATTACATGCAAAAGGGAAGAAGAAGCATAAATAATTATACAGAATGAAAAATTACTCTGATCTTTGATTATGCAGAACCTGAATAAAATAAAAATACATCATTGTTCTGGATGGAGAGGTTATTTTATATTATCCGAATATGAATAATGATAGAGAAATTGGAGGATTTCCTATATACTATTTTTGGCAATTTAGTAAAGGAGCATAGGGAAATTTTTACTGTATTATGCAAAAGAGAAACTTTTAAAAAGCTAAACATGTTAAAAATACCTTGAGTAAATTATAGATTTGTATTTTCCAATACATTAACCACTATCCGCATGTGATTATTTAAATGTAAATTAAGTGAAATCAAATTAAGAATTCAGTCCCTTAGTTGTTCCAGCCGTATTTCAAATGCTTGCTAGCCATACATGCCTACTGGCTACCTATTGGACAGAACAAATTACAGGATATTCCCATCATGCAGAATGTTCTGTTGGGCCTTACTTTTCTAAATATACCTTGTATATACCTTCCCGTTCCTTGTTTTATTGTTAACTGTTATTTTTGCAGTCATGGACTGCAAACTGACATTACAGTCAATGGCTGACTACATGTACACAGTGGTCCCATATGATTATATCAGAACTGAAGGATTCCTGTAGCCTAGTGATGTCCTGGCTCTCATAGCATCAGAGTGCAATGAGTTATCCATGTACGGGAGAATAGCATGTGTGCAATTACACGGAGACCATAACGCTTGACAACGATGGTACATGACTATGTTCCTGGTTTATGTACTTACTGTGTCATACTTTTTATCATTGGTTTAGACTGAACTCCTTTTATTTATTTTTTAAAGTGTACTGTAAAATGATGTTCTGTGATATGAGAACAGCAGCTTCATACTTTCCTGTCTTTCTGTCTCTTGGCCATGTCTCATGATTGACCCACACCATCTAGATGTGTGTGGGTCCACTTTATGATGTCACACCATGACAGATTTGCCCAGTGACGCATTTCTTGGAACTCATTAAGCAATGCATGGCCATGATTATAATAAGAATACAGCTGGAGTTTTTTATGCTAGCACGTGTATAAAAATGTGCTAGGCATTTGGACAAATTGTATTAGTCTACTAGTGCTTTTGAAACGAGATCCCACAGACTGAGCAGCTGAAACAGCAGAAATTTATCTCTCAGTCTTCTGGAGGCTGGAAGTCTGAGATGCAGGTACTGGGCAGGCGTGGGTTCTCCAGGGCACCTCTTTGTGACTTTCAGGTGGCTGCGTTCCCACAGTGTCCTCACGTGCTCTTTCCTCTGTGTGCATGCTTGGCGTGCTCTCTCTTCTTTGGAGAACACAGCACATTGCATTGCATCTCCGGCCTTCATGACCCCATTTCATCTTAGTTAACTTTCAAAGGTCCTGTCTCCACATATTCTCACATTGAGAGTTGGGGTGTCAAGGTGTGGGTTAATGAGGACAAAAAATCAGTCTACAAAGAACGCTTTTTTTGGTTGTTGTTCTGGGGATTGAACTCAGAGCCTTGTGCTGCAAAACAAGCATCTAACTACTGAGCTAAATCCCCAACCCCAATGAATGCATTTTAAGTGGGTGGTAAACATCCCCATAATGTGTGTCTTCTTACCCTGTTCTCTGTATGAAGCAACCATGACCATAATGAAAAGGTTATTGCTTGTTACAGCTGGAATTCAAATCCAGGCCCCTCTCACACTGCATATCATAGACTTTCTTTTCCACATTGTTTTTTTATGAATGGATTCATGAGTAAAAAGAAATATTTTAATCTACATTTTGGAAATAGAAAATCTAAGATGATTTACATGACTGATGTAACCCATACCCTACAGGATTGGAGTGGAACTGTGGGCCCCGGATTGTTAGCTATGAACATTTTACAAATGTGCGTGACTGTGTAGCCAGATTCATGACAAAGTAGATACTGTGTAACATGAGATAAATGTGTGCATGTAGAAGTGTGTATACATAGTTATTTCAGAATGAATAGCTGAGTATTAGGAGGACACAGGTTTTGAATATTGGAGAATTTTACATACACTGCAATTCATATAGAGTAGGTATTATGTATTGATTCTATACAAAATTAAGTATATTTTATAAAATATTGTGTTTTATTTTTTTCTGTCATTTGCACAAAATACTTTATAATTGAAATTATTAATCTTTTTGTGGGAGGGTGCTGGGGATTGAACTCAGGGCCTTGCACTTGAGAGGCCAGAGCTTGCCTTGAGTTAAATCGCTAAGCCCTAATCTATTTCTTATACTTTGAATGCTTTCCACTAATAGTAAAATGTAAGTTTGGGGAAGTTATTTTCAGTCTGTGTGGGCATCGGAAACTTCTTTGCCCTAACACAGTTTCTAACTGAGCTACTTCCAGTCATTCTGCCAAACTGTGTTAGAGGGCGTAGGGTGGGAACCGTTTTCTATGTATCTGGTAAACACTGAACAGGGTGTATTAGGCAATTCTATTATCTTAATATTCTTATTGAGTAATATTCTCCAGAGACTTCTGACTGCAGAATAATTTTTTACATAAAATGAGCTGAATAGGAAGTTTTAATTTTTATTCCTATTAATAATTTATTTAGTTTAATAACTGCCAAAGGAAATTCTTATGCGTAATTCTCCATGGTAGACATCAAACTTTAAAATGGTGGTTTGTGCCTTCAGAATACATATAAGTGTAATCTCCACTTGGAGAAAATATTGGAAATTTTTAATCAGAAGAAATAAAGCCATTTTACTGAGCAGCTGCTACATCACCCATTATTGAATTGCCTCCCAATAAACTAGAGAGGCTATTGCCTTTACTGCCAGATACCTCAGCTTTAAAATGCAGCTTTAAGTTTTGCCTATAGCGATTACAACTTGCGTGGGTCAAAGCACACTCTGTGCTTTATTTACTTCAGGTGATATCCACAAGCCTTGCACTATTTAATATTCCTTAGAGGCAATTCTGAAATGTTGTCTGAAAAACTGTCTAAGACAAGAGCAAGAAACTATTTGTGCAACCACCAAGTCTGAAATTAAAATTGGATAATTTAACTGATGTATTAAGAAAGTGAGAATTCCTGTTTTTTCCTGAAATGTGTCAGCTTAAAAGTAATCCATGAAAGATAGAACATAAAGTAAAATGTTTTCGATTATAATCTGGTATGCAGTGGTGGCGAACGTATGGCACATGTGTTGTTTTTCTTTTAAGACAAAAGATGTTAAAATGTGAGTTGCTTTTTCCAAACTATAACCTCAGTAGTCAGGTTTAATTGTGGCATTGGCACTTGGCGATAATAAATGGCTTTGGGGGTGAAATTTGGGCCCTCATCTCTGAAAGGTTCATCATCACTGGTCTGGAGTATTTTAGAATCAATTAGTTTATGTTTTTTGTGTGACCTCGTAGCTTATTTTAAAGAAGCTGTATGTTTAAATGCAAGGACGATAACAATGATTATGGCCACGTTTCACCAGAGCTGTCAGATGAGTGTCACCAGCAGTGGCTTTGCTAATGGCAGTGGAGCTGGTGTTTAATTGGTCTCTCTCCTCTCAGAGTTTACTGGGACTTATTATGGACTGAAGAACAGGTTGGTAAGAAGAGCTTGAGAAGTTATGTAGAATTGTGCAAAATAGGGTCAAATTCAAAAATTCATAAATAATCCAAGTATAATATGGCAGTGGTGTTTTAGGACAATTTTCTATGGAACAAAACAAGGGAAGAAGTTTTGTCTTGCTTTTATTTTATTCTCATTGTTTTAGACATAAGAACTGTTGGATTTTGTTTTCTTCTTAGCCTTTCTTTTTAAATTATTTTCTGGACTTTGGCTAAATTTGCCTCTCTCTCTAAGCCTCAACATCTGTGGCTGTATCACTGGAAGAAGAATTTCTTGGCATCTGTTCACCATTCTTTCAATAAAGTGCTATCCATCATGTGTGCTGAAACCTTTGGATGGGGGGGTGATATATCATAAATGGTCTACTCTGTATTTTTTGTTTTCATAAGGCTTAAGGAGTTTTCTCAAGGAAAGGAGAAAACCTTTTTGCTCTTTTAAACCTTCTCAGGATTTGTATGCTGTAATTCACAGAAATTCCTTACTATCTAGTTAGCAATCAAACTTTTGTTATGTCTCTAAAGGAACCTGGAGGGGCTGGGCATGGTGGCGGATGCCTGTAATCTCATCACTAAAGGAAGCTGAGGCAGGAAGATTGCAAGTTAGAGTTCAACTTTGGTAACTTAATGACTTAGCAAGACTTTGCGTCAGAATTAAAAATTTAAAAAGGGTTGGGGATGTAGCTCAGAGTGAAGGCCCCAGATTCAATGCCCAGTACAGTGGTTGAGGGGGATATGGAAGAGGAAATGGCCACAAAAGAATAGTCTAGCACATGTCCTGTCAGTCTTCTCACCCAGCAACAGGGTACAAAGCAAATGAATGACTTTATCCCCCAAGACCTTTGTAAAGGAATCATACCTCATTTGGTTGGCAAAGTAAAAATACTTCAGAGGTAGATGGTAACTACAAATAGAAATTTTATGAAGTGCCACAGCTGCAATTACTCTTCATTTACAATTGCTTTCTTATTGTAAAGACGAAGTGGCCTCTTCTCCTCTCTCCTGCTCTTGCGTAGTGTCTATAAAATACATTTTCAAAATTTAGAGCAGCTAAAGTCACCACTACTGGGACTCTGGGATCTACTTCACTGCTTTCTTTTTTTTCTCAGTGAGCAAAACAAAATTATTGATTGAAGGAAGCACAGAGCTGATCTCTCTTTGGAATACGCTACTGGGACCCTGAGATAAAGTTTTTCACTCAAAAGTGGTTTTTTGCCAGAAAAAAACAAGTAAAAGAACTTTCCGGAACATTTTTTAAACTTTTGCTAGAAAATTGTTCTTGTGAAGCCTACTACAAACACCCTATTATTTGTGAGTCAAAGTATATAAAGACATTTTTATAAATGTTATTTGAACCCTAAGATCTTAGGATAGAATTCTGCTCTAATCCTGCGATGCACTGTGCAGTAAGCACTCAATAAATACTTTGCAGTGACCATCTGGGTGTGAAAGTAGCTCATCAGCTGAGACTGAATTAGTTCCAGACCTGTAACATTTAGACTCATGTTCCCGGGACCGTCCTGATAGTGGCATTAGCGTGTTCTCAGTGTTGTCCTCACTGTGGGCCACGGGGGCTTGCTGGCCGAGTCCTTGGCCGGTCGGGTCTCAGCTTCTCTAATGACCACTCTGGCGTGGTGTTGGCAAGTGCCTCTGGGAAAAAGGCTGTTCCTGCCAGTGAGGTAAGCAGAGACAGTCAGGCCTCCAGCCACTCCTGTTCAGCAGGCACAAAAAGGAAGAACATGATTAACTAAAATAAATATATTTCTTCATAGGCACACTGAAGGAAATTATTAAACTCTACTCAAGTTCTTTTAACCTTATTATTTGAATTAAGCACACAGTTGAGTTTAACATTTGATTAAATTTGAATGAAGCAATCAAGAAACTTGAATCTAGAGTGTTAAAAAATTAAGATGATTTTGAATGGATTTTTGTTTAATTTGATTCATTTAATTTTAACTAAAATGATAAGTAAATATGAAAAAACATTCCCTTGTACTTCTGTGAGTGTGAGAACAATTCATGTCACCTTGCTTGTCCAATTCAATAGCACTATAAAAAAGTAATTCTCCTGTGTCAAAACAATTTCAAAAGTTTGAAAACACAGTAATCACAAGAGAATATTTACATTTTAATTTCCAAATTGAATAATCACATAAAAATAAAACTTTCTGAAAACTACAGTAAAGTCCTCTTGAGTCTCTGAGAGACTCCTAGGGAGGCCATTTATTGAACATGTTTAATTGAGATTATTGCAGTCATGTGCCAGGGGCTGAGGAGAAATTAGTGAGAAATACAGACAGAATTGCTACCCTTGTTGACATTCAGTTTGGTGGGAAAACCAGACAATAAACAAGTAAATAATACAGTAAGGGGGTAAGTATTTAGGAAAAAAATAATCCTGGGAATGGAGGGGCTGAGGGCCCGAGGGCGGGAGGAAGAGCCACTGTAAATGTGGATGTCAGGAGTGGCCTGGCTTGAGGGTGACATTTGAGCAGAGACTGAAGGCAAGAGCCTTCTGGCAGTGGAAATAATCAGCACAAGGGCCCCAGGCAGGAACGGCCTGAAGTGTGGCGGGAGAGTAAGAAGACCGTGACTGGTGTAGAATGAGAGATCCTGGGAGCCATCCTCAGCCTCTGGAAGAACGCAGGCTTTGCTCCAGGTGAGGCCCAGGCCTGCGGGAGACTCTGCGCACGGGAGTCTGTGACATTTATCATTGCGCAGCTGCGGGGCTGCGAGGAGGATGCAGGCAGCAAGATGCAGGCCGGCAGCCAGGTCGGGGTCCTTGGAGTGACCCTGGACTTGCTTCCTGGCTAGAGTCAAGGCAGGAATGGTGGAGGTGTGCAACGTGCTTCTATCTTCAGCCCTTACTTAGGATTTGCCAAGCTGTGCAGGGTGTGAGGCTGAGCCCAGTCGATCCTGTCGCTGGGGCTGACCTTTCCCCTTGGGAACACTTGGTCATGTCTGGAGACAAGGCCTGGGACACTGTGTCTGAGAGAGGACAGCCTGCATCTAGCAGGCGTGTTGACGGGTATTGTAGCAACAAGTTGGTCCTTTCCAGGCTCTTCCT
This sequence comes from Hystrix cristata, assembly GCA_004026905.1. Taxonomy (NCBI): domain Eukaryota; kingdom Metazoa; phylum Chordata; class Mammalia; order Rodentia; family Hystricidae; genus Hystrix; species Hystrix cristata. The sequence goes on along the minus strand of PVJO010012932.1, from coordinate 40,350 downwards.
GTCCTAGTCAAAGCACTGGGCAGAATAATCAATGAAAGTGAAAGTTTAACGTTTGTATAAGGCGAGTGAAATGCTGAAGAAAAAAACATCGCTCAGAAAGGACATACTCTAGGGTGAGTGTGGGCCGATTAAAGTAGGAAAAGAAATTGCCCTGTAGAGTGAAGGCAGACTGGTGAGAAGGCTCACAGCAGACACGAGTGTCAGGGCTGCAGGATCTTGTACCCCACTCTGATGTCAGATCTAAGCTGTGACATCAAGTATGCGCTTGAGCTCTTGCCAGAGGACTGGTGTAAGGTGCACGGCTCCGGAGTGCTCTGCACGCGTCCCCAGTCTCCGTGGTTGACAAGTCTCTGCCGCGGATAGGTCACGCCTGATTGTCCCAGCCGCTCTGCCACGCCCTAACCTCCTACCTCTAGTAGAAGCCATCCTACGACACACAGGACAGGTCCCCACAACAAGAAGTTATTCACCACCAGTGTCAGCAGTGGGTGCTGATGTTAAGAAACTCTGCACCAAGGTGTCCATCCTGAGCAAATGAAGGATGGAGCTGAGAGTGACCCAAAGGGGAGGCTGCCTGGGCAGGACTTCGGGGAGGGAATCGTGAGCTCTGTCTCTCCATCTCTTCAAAGTGCCTCCTAGATTTTCAAGAGGCCAGTACCAAATACTATAGAACCATGAAGGAAGAGTAAGACCAAAGCTTGTCCACTCTTAATGTTTGAAGGATTCCCTTAGAAATGAAATTGCTATAGAATAGAGATAATGCTTCAAAATATTCCTGTGTCATCCACAAGGCTTAGCCTAGAGTCCAGTATTTCAGATGTCATAATAAAAGCATGAATATATTGATCATATTTTCCCCCTCCTAGTCCATCATGATTTTTGAAATGAGATCATTATAGTCTCAGAAAAGTCACTCCTCTTATTTTGACACAGTGCACACATAAAGCACAACAACAAGGGTCCATAATTAATGTTTTCTAATACAGTTCTTTTATCTCCTCACTCAGTCTGAGTTTTAGGAAGAGGAAATTTCCATGCTAGAAAAGAACTCAGGAACAGAAGAAGGAGCGATTATTTGGAGTCTTTTCTTGCTTCTTTGTTTTCCTATTTTGGATCCAGGACTAGGAACTTGCACTTCTCCGAGAGCATTTCTGATGGCTCAGGATGTCCTCATGAGGCCATCCCTAAAAATAACAGGTTTCTTTTCACGAATTGTCCTCTAAAATACCCTCCTTTACATCCAGGCTGCCCACATTGGAACAAGCACATCCAGAGGCTCTGAAACTTGTGCCAGGGGAAGTGGCTTTGTGACTTCTCCGCCAGGCATGGTGGGTTACATGAGAAAATGGAACGTGCTTAACCTAAGAGTTTAAATGTTTTAACTTTGCAGTTGAGAGCCTGAAATTGAATTTCTTAATTAACTTCTAGGTTGTGATTGTCCCTCTGGTCCCCTCCCTGGGGGAGGAAGCTGATCCTTAAATGTCTTAGTCCAGCCCATCAGCCGTGAAGCAAGGAAGATGCACGCACAATCGATTGAATTAATTCTCACACTTTAGTTAACCTGGCTCAGTGTTTCTGTTCTCATTTCCAAAGTGTCAACTTTTTTTCTTGAAATATCATTTGAAAAGTCTCCTTAAAATGCATCTGTCATATAAAAATATGACAGATGGGGTCACTCACATGCTCAGGGGTGCAGTAGTGAAGTGGGGTGAAACTTGGGCCAGGGGGAGGGGACTTGGCTGGATCAGTGTAACAGAAAACATGCTGCTGGGGGTTCTTTGGAGAGCTGCTGGTAGACATCACCTCTTATATTTTTAGAATTTCAATTTTTGGTCACGTTGGTATTTTGAGAGTTTCAGTTCATCTTCACTTGCACCACTTTTATTAAAACTTCAGAAACAGAAAGTCATATTCAAATGCTGTGATGCATGCGGCCTTTATTTTATTTCTTACCAAGGGATTTAAATGTAGACATTTGATCGTCAACGTTACAGGGATGACTGGCCCGTGTGACAATCCTGAGAAGTCACTGGAACATACTCAGATTTTGCCATAAACATGTTTTATAATAAAGTTGATATGCAAGCACTTTTTTCTGAAATTGAAGGCAGGGAGCGAATCCTGTCAGAAACACAAAACACAGATTGTGAGTGGCGGACAATCGGTACGGAGGCAGAACTGTCCAGCAAAATAACGAGGACAGATCTGTCTAAGGAGGGCTGAAAGAAGCAGGGTGACCCTGTTTCCATATCCTTCTGGTTTATCTTTTCCTTGGTGAGGAGTAAAGGAAACAGCCCATAATGCAAATCTGTTTCAGCTGTGGATTGTAATTGTATGCGCCTCCGTTATTTTGACTCTGCACTTGACAAATTTTCAAAAACTACAAGGCCCGTGAAACTTCACTTTCATTTATCAAATGTACAGGTTCTGCCTGACTTTATCTCATCTTCTCTGTCCCGCCTCTAACATCTGTAAATTATATTACTGAATTCTTTGTCAGTAATCTAAATAAGTATTTGTGTTTTTCCATATCCAGTGGCATAAAAAATCACCCATTACCATGAAAATCAAATAGAAATCATTTAAATAGGCAGAAAAATGTCTCTTCTATTACCCATTGCGGGGTCCGATTCTCTTAAGATTCTCTGTTGTTTAATTGCTATTTTCCTCACAGATGTCGAGCAACAAAGAGGAAATACACTTAAATTGAAGTTAAAGCATCTGGTCACACCTGAAAATGATTTCCCACAAGGCTAGGGAAAGGAATACAAAGTTTTCATTAGCAGTAGTATAAACCCTGAAGATCTTTTACATACGGAAAAGTTTCCAAGCTGAAGGCTGCTATAAGAGTGGTCCAGGATTATCTCCAAGATACCCTTCAGTTTCTTAGTATTCTTTGATGCTTAGCCCGAGAACAAAAACAAGCACAAGTCAGAGTGTAATACATTTCTTATTAAACTCTAGTTGTTTTAGTTGGTTCACACTCATAATATATTTTTAGACTTTCACCAGACGTAATTTGTAATTTTCTCTGTCCTCAAACTAAAAACAATTAATCAAAGCAGAAAATAGTGAACGGTCTTATTCCATCCTATTCAGCAATTAGAACTTGGGGACTTTCTGGAAGCAGGCACCCAGCTAAAGGAGCTACTTGTGAATTAAACAGATTACTTGGAATTGAAACAACGTGGAGGTTAAAACGAGGAGCTGGTGGGAGCAGGAAAGAGCAGGGGAAGTTGGCTGTCAATTACAGTGCGTTTTCAAAGTGCTATATATAAATACAGACAAGTACTGGTTATTATAGTAACAGATTTAAGGCGCTAGGGGCATCTTCAGAGAAGAAATAACCGCTCATCTGAGATCAAAGGGCAACAGCAAGGTCAGCAGAAAGAGATTGGGGTGACTGTCCTCGTGAGGCGTGTGGCATTTCAATATCTGCTACGTCTGCATTGGAGAGGGAAGTTTAGGAGACAGTACCGCGGGTGTCAGGAGTGACACCCAAGGCACCCCAAAGAGGTGGAATGTGACCCACAGAGTCATGGCAGGCCATAGACATGCTTTAAATTGTACACCCAAGCACTGGTTACATGCTTCAGAGGATGGCTGTGGCTCTAGTTTAGGAGAACAGAAGAGAAGGGAAAGGCCAAAGGAAGGAAGGTCAGTGATGAGCTAGAACCAAGACAAAGGTGGAAATTAGGTAGGGAGCATCTAGGTCAGGGATGGCGAGCCTTTTAGAGACTGAGTGCCCAAACTACGACCCCAAACCCACTTCTTTATTGCAAAGTGCCAATATCTGCAATTAAGCCTGCATGCTTGGCTGCTGGTGTGAAGCCAGGGTGCCTTGACTCGTGTGCCGACAGAGAGGGCTCTGCCTCGTGGGTTCCCTACCACTGGTCTAGGTTTAGTAGCAGAATGTCTAACCTTCCCATTTGTGCCTTTCTGATAGCTGTCATCACTAAGCAGCCCGGCATGCTCCGGGCTGCTTGGGACAGAGGCGGGGGTGGTCGCAGCTTCTGGCCCGGGATCCACGTTCCCTAGTCATGGTTAAGTGGACAGACACTAGGAACACTGAACTTTCCATCTGTTATACCGATATCCAAGGAGAAATCATCTCAAAATGGAATCCTCATTTCTGAGGCAAGTTGTCTAGCGAAGCAAGGTGAATTTATTTAATTGAGAAAATCTGCCACTAATCTGAATTTGTACTACCCCCATAACCTTGATTTAGATTCCGGGGATACACGTCAAGTTAGAAATTCATGGCACACGTTGTTCAGAGAATAGGGCTGGACAACGGGGAAATAGGCCTGCTGTCATCTCTCTGGCGCGGTCAGCACATGAGCCATCTTGTTAGACATCAGATGAGGAAGAGGAAGTTGGGAAGGGAAGTACCAACGGTGTGCGATAGCAAGAAGTGCCGTTAAAAAGAGGAAACAACTATCAATAAATATGCACGTGTGAAAAATCTACATAAGAGATAAAAAGACAGACTATGTCAGCCCTTTACTACAAACACATCCAATGCTGGCTTCCATGGGAAGCACGAGAAGGTTCGGCACGTTCGTGTATTTCACTGGACTCAACTCTTCACAGAAGATAGTTACACAAATATAATTTCATTTATCTGCAGCTCCACGCAAGAATGTTCTAAAGAAAATCACAATAAAAGATGTAGCACTTGCAGAAACACAGGAAATAGTGCCCCTGTTGGTGAGCTGGATTCTCCAGTTGCATAGGAACATGGGCTGACGCACCTTCTTGTGGGGTTCGGGAGGGGGTCTCCGAGCACTGGCCCTGGGGAGCCAGGGGAACTGAAGGAGGAAAGACAAGCAGGAGCCACGGATGGGAATTCCTGTGGGTACCGAGCCAGGCCAGCTGAAACCCCCAGATGCACCCCAAGACCGATTTTCCTACCTGAACACAGTGTCCTGGAGGCAGCCATGTTTCTAGGCAGTGAACAGCCAGGCATGTTTGGCTGTGTAGAGGGGCTGAGTCGGGTCACGGTGCCTGGCAGTGCCGGCAAAGGGAAGGAGGAAGACTGGGATATGGGCAGAGTTCTCCGCATTGCCTACTTTGTACCCTTCCAACTTTAAGGGGAGGATAGAACGGTTCTACTTGCCATTTACTTGACACAAATTGTTAGAATTGCAGCCTCCTCCTGCTGTGTGGAACTGTGAAAGTGCTACCTCGGCCAGTTCAAATAAAGCCACTCCCTAGTTACCAGCACTGTGAATGGAGGGAAAGCTTTGGGGCATATCACATTCTCAGTCTCCTGCATAATTTGTACTCTGAACCTAGTCAACTCAGCAGATGAGAACTGAACTTTCTTTTCATCCTCTCCTCTCTCTTCTCTTCCTGTCTATTTTCTTGGAAATTTGTACTACCAAATCAGGAAGGAGAGAGAAGAAGTACTTTAGGTCACCAGTTCATAGTGACCTATCATTACTGTCATTTCTCTCAAACTGGCTGGCCTGGCTTCGTACCATTCACTAACTCAGAACCTCATTGTTTTCTTACCTGCGAGTTTGCCTCCTAAAACATTCCTCTTGTCACTTGCAAAATTCACTTCCGGTTCACCAAGGGCCCTCCCACCAGCTAAGCTGATCATGGCTTCCTCTTGCTTGGAATCTTCCAATGGTACCTACATGGCTATACAGCAGTTCTTAAAGAGAAGCATGAATCAGGGATGAAAATGTAAATGAAAGCATCCATGGTTTAGGGCACAGGTGTGTGTTTGATAAAAGCATTTGTCGGTCATTCTGATGGGCATACCCAGTCAAGAACAACTCTCCTACAATAAAGTACTTAAATTACTTTGACAGATAGAGCCCTTCATTACTGGGCCCCTGACTCGGACGTTCCCAGGGGATGCCCTCTATCTTTGCTTCAATACATTTAACTTGGGAACCACTTTTTATGCTTCAGTACCTTTGGCCTGGATGTCACCTCTGAGTTGCCTTTCCTTACCTTGAATCACCCACCTGGAAAAAGCTGACCAATCTTTCTGGCTTTCCTACTTTTTTCCAGCCTTTCTGCACTTCCCAGCAAGAATTTTATGATTTTTAAACTTTTCTTATATATTTTGTCCCCAGGTCCATTGTAGCAGTTATTATATTATATTTGTTAGGATCTTCTCTTCGAAGAAATCAAAATCGGTGCTTCAATTTTCGCATCCCAGTTACTGCGCTCAAAGTAGGCAGCGAAATACATATTTGAGGAATGAAAATATCAGTAAAGGATTGTGAATGAGTAGAAGTGATTCGACATTGTTTTGGGTGAGAAAGCCAGGAGGTGTATACACAAGAGGCTTATGTGGAAGCCTTTTGTGTTGGAGCTGTGGGCACAGGGCTTCTATTCTGTGAACAGGCACTTCTTTTTCTTCTGGACACATTCCTGGTGTATTGATGTGATGGAGGGCAGAGTTTTCAGTATCTCATGCTGAAAATTGAGGATCAGAAGCTGCTGCTGAAGGCTGGGGTTGCCTGTTTTGATGTCTCTGCCCAGGGGGGATGGGACACACAGTCCACTGGGCGAGAGTGGAGGGATCTAAGAACAGGCACTGAGGACCTCCAAGGAGCCGGGGTGTGAAGTGAGGGGAGCTTTTGTTCTGAGTTGACCACCCTTCATGGTATTCATCCTCAGGGGCCCCAAGACTTGAGTGGAACTTCAGACTAGGAAAAATGAATGAGTGTAGGTGAGTGCAGCACAAGTTTCTATTCCTAAGAAGAAAGCAGGTCAGAAGCCTGGACATCAGCCCTCATACTGGAGTTATCCTGATGTGTTTCATGAGTCTCAATGAGTCAGAAACCATGTGGGTTGAGTTTCTCTTAAAATGCTTAGTCCTGATTATAAAGAGAACACTGGGGAAAAAAAATCCTAGTGGAGCTGGAATGAACGATGATGAGGAAGTGTTTAATTAAGCCATATTGTGGCCAGATGAGGCCTTTCTGTCACTGGCTACAGATCTGTCTTGTTCCTGGATTTCTTTGTAACCTATACTTCCTTTTAATTCATGCATCCCTGGGGAGTCACAGTAGTTTTGTCCCTCTGTATCACTTCCGAGTGTGTTCTCATCAATGTATAGGATCAATACAGACATCGCAGGGTGGGAATGACTGTATTATCCTCCGTGCAGCAGCTTTCCCACCTTCCACAGGAACTGCGCGGCCGGTCTTGGCAATGGAGTTAAGGCGGAGTCTTTCCCGCTGCTCGATATCAGCAACCCAAGATTGGCTCCCAGTTGCTCTGATGGTGAGTTCTGATGCCAGATGAAAAAGAGAGGCTGACTCCTGGTTCTAATGGTTCTGGAGGAAGCTGTCTTTGTGGATTTCTCTATGATGAGCAAACTTTTGCTGCTCAGTGTCGATCAGGATGAGGACTAGGGGAAAGCTATTTACAAACATTTAGAAAAAGAAAATGAAAAATACTGAGTCTTCACATTTTCAAAGGTTGGCTACCCTTCTTGTGTGTAAATATCTCCTGTGCAGATTACTTCTTTTCCTCATGTCTGTTAGTTTTGTGTTATACAATCGCGATGGTGTGATAGCATGCTGTCTTTAGTAACATGCTGACTTTTCTGGCATTCTGTCTTGATGCTGGATTTTGGAGAGTCTGAGCCTCACCTTTACAAAGCTAGCCAGGGAAGATGGCACTATTTTGATAGATCATCTACAGAAAAGGCTTTTTCTTAGCAGGTGAAGGATGAGGCTGTACAAAGAAAGCCTTCTACCTGTAGCAGTCCTGTACGCTTTTGCCCTTCCTTGGATTCGGGCTGTGCTCGCCTCTGGTAGCTGGGTGAGCAAAGTCCCCGCTGCAGCACAGAGACTGCCCAGTCCTTGTGCTGTCCTTGTCAGAGTCGGTTCTTCTTTCCCTCTGCAGTGGTATAGAAAGCCCTCGAGACAATCCCAGGCACCTACATGCAGGCTCCTTTAAAAAGATGAAAGTGGCCTCCTAGCTTCAAACTTGGTTCTCTCACAGGCTCATTTTACAGTTGAATTTTGGTTAATGTTTTATGATCCACTTTCAAACGTTTCATTGTGTGGAAGATTACAACTTTGCTGTGTACTTTTTTTTTTTTTTTCCTTCCTTTGCTCCTCAGTTAGTGTTGCTCTCTGGTCTTTATTACACCTCTGTGATAGGCAGCGAGTGCAATTTTCAAGATGTGAGTGAAAGAGAAAGAAAAGACTCAGATAGAGACCTGGTACTGGAAAAGTGCATAGCAACCATTCTAGGACGACTGAGGCACTGATCCTGCGGGGACTTCGCGGCACTCGGAGAGAGAGTCTCCTTGAGTCCCAGTCCTGGCTGGGAGGCTATCACGTAAAGTCAAAGCCTCTACCCTTCTAACTACCGGAGCTGTGTGTTTTAAAACCCCTCAGATCTGGTTCCCCAGTCTGGCAAAGCACTTTTCCTGAAACATGTGAATAATGGGAATTAACTTTTATGGACAAGATCTGTGAAAGTCGCAAAATCACACGTTATTGTAGAGCTCGTATTTAATGGAAATAATATCACAAGAATATCAGAGAAAAAAATCTAAGATTCTTTGTTATTGTTCCCAGTGTGCAGAATCTCATGGTGTCTATTTTAGCCTGGATGCCAGGCTCATCCGGCTAATGGAGCTGAGGGCTAAAGCCCAGCAAGGCTGCCGAGCAAGGCTGTGGTTTTCAGTCTTAGCATCATCAAAATCACCTGGAGGGCTATTTCACTTAGTCTGGGTGGCCCCAGTAGTTTGTACTTCTAACACCTTTCCTGGATGGTGTCAATGCTGTGGACCAGTGATCACACTTTAAAGACCACGATCAAGGCTGGGCATGGTGGCACACACCTCTAATTCCAGCATTGTCAGAGGCTGAGGCAGGAGGGTGGCAAGTTTGAACCCAGTCTGGGCTACTTAGTAATGCACTGAGACCCCTTCTCAAATAAACAAATAAATAAAGCCAAGGGCTGGGGATTGTAGCTCAGTGTGAAATCCCTGGTTCAATCCCTAATCCTGAAAATAAAATTGTCATCGCAGAAGCAATGATGTTTGTTTTTTAGCCTAACTAAAAGAAACTAAAGAAGGCAAATTCAATCAGTCTTGCTGAATAGTCCATCTCACTGTTTTCATCTGCTGCTGTCAAGGGTATAGGCATCTTTTTAAGGAGATTATATGAATGGCATCACTTTATCATCTATCCCAGAATAACACAAAATCTCCTTGATATATGGTGGTGACAATAATGTGAAATCACTCTTTGCACATTATTCTTTACAAAATAAATGCATACTTACTGCTATTGTTGGAATAAGGTTTATTCCCACCAAAACTCATGTTGAAGCTTGGCCCCCACTGTAATGTGTAGTAGTGTGAAGTGGTATTGTACGCACTCTCCTTATTGCTGGGACACCTTGTTGTGTGCTGACACCACAACTTTGCAAGAGATGTTTATTTTGGCTCTCAGTTTGTGGAGGTCTCAGTCCATGGCCAGCAGGCTCCAAGGCAGGGCAGCATGGCAGAAGTATCCAGCTGAGGAGAGCTGCTCACATCATGGAGGCCAGGAAGCAGAGAGGAATGGGAAGAACCAGGGAGGGAGTTACACCCTTACAGGCCCCGCCTCCAGTGACCTGCCTTTGGGGACCAGGCCTCACCTCTTTAGGAGCTGCAGCACCCCCATAATCCAATCCTTTCCACAAGCCCCACATCTGAGTGCATGAGGCTTTAGGGGACATCCAGATACGAACCATAGTAAGAGGTGTGGGGGCTTTAAGAGATGATTGGTCTTGGGGCATGATCTCAGAGGGATTAATGCCTGTCCCTTAAAAGTGGATTGGGTCTCTCAGAAGTGGGTTCATTACTGAGAGTGAGGGTTGTTATAAACCAGGCCTGGCACCTCTGTTCAGTTCACCCTTACTCCTGCCACTTGGTGCCCTCTTCCATGAAGCCCTCACTAGAAGCTCTGGAGCAGGGAGCTAAATAAACCTCTTTTCTTTATAAATTACTCGGGCTATGGCATTGAGTCATAGCAACAGAAAAATAGACCAAGACACATACCTTATCTAGATCAACCTCTCTTTGCAATTTCCACAGCAGATGGTATTTGTACATTTTATAGATAAAGAAGCTGAAACCTCTTCTAAACCACAGGAGACTTAAAGTCATACCACTAGCAGGCGTAGAGACAGCAACGATTATAACACAGTCTTTCTGACTCCAAGAACTACATTCTACTGACATGGGACCCATAGTGAAAATCAGTGAGCAAATGGCACCTCTTTGTCATAGAAGGATGCAGTAGATTGCAAAATACTGCTACACAGGAGGCACCAGTATTAGCTCCATAAACCTTGAGTCAATTTTTCACGTTCCTTGACTCTTACAACCATCCTGAGTTGGCCTGAAGCGTTTTTGTTACTGTTTGAGAATTTCTTGTGGATGATGAGGACCAAAGCAAAGCCAGAAGTAGCCACAGGTAAAAGTCCATGCAGCCATTTGGAGTTGCGCAGCGCTAGTCACACGTGGGAAGAGGGCAGCAGTAACACTTTGTAATCAGGGAATGAGACTGAAAAAATAGTTTTGGAGTTTATTCTTGGGCAGTATTTTAAAGAAAGGTAAGTGATACAGTTTGTAATAGAGGAGCAAAGAGAAATCCTGTTGAGAAAAAAAGAAAGCAAAGGTTGGTACTTCTTTTTTTTTTTAATTTTTTTGTTTTTACCAAGAACATGTATTGGTACATTGTATACATAATGATCACAATCAACATGGTTATTTTGTACCTGTACATGATACATCTTGTCTTTCCCCCCTCTTCTCCCTTCCCCTCCCCTCCCTTCCATTCACCCACCCCTCCCTATTTGCAACAAGTGTAACTACACTTTACCATTTTTTCCCCTTTCATCTTACTTTTCTTTTAACCTTCTTCTTTATCCCCCCTTTCCCTATCTAGTTCTCTCTTTTGAATACTATCTCTCTTTTTTTTTAAAACATAATATCTATTCTTCCCCTTTGTCCTTATTTACACTTACGGTACTTCTTCTTTGGTGGAAATGAGAGCCAAAATGTTGCTTGTAGCAGAAAGAGGAGGGCAGTTATGTAAGTGAGAAGCAAGTTGGAAAAAGCAAGATGGATGAATCCCAGGACAATAACGAATGCGATCAGAGTTCCTCTAACGGAAGTGAGGCGAGAATCCAAACAAGTAATGGGAGAAATGGTGTCTGCCCCATGTAATCCTCTTTGAATGTTCTCTATAGAAAAGAAAAAAGATTGAGCATGGATTGTGCAATGGTGGGAGGCACCATGAGCAGGTCAGAGGAACTAGAAGACAGCTGGCAGAATACTGTGTGATAAACCTTGGGTACACCACTGGTTTAAAAACAGTAACAAGAACGACAACAACAACAAACCATGGAAGGTTCTCTAAGAAACCGGTTGTGAGGTGAGCATTTCTGAATAGCCTTCCAGCAAGAGCTTTTGTGTAAAGTCAATGAGCTCATCTTCCCCAGGATGACAGGTGCCATCAGCAGAAAGTCCCAAACCTGGAAAAATGATGGCGCTGAGCCTGCGCAGTCAGTTATTGAAGGACTGGTGGCGACTGAAATGTGTGGTGAGCTCCGCCTGACCTTATGTGGAGCTTCCACCTAGTGGCCCGGGCGCTTGAACCCTGATGTTTACAAGCTCCGGACACGGGGCCACCCCGTGGGGTGGGGAGAGCCGACGCCTTCGGCTGTGATGATGCTTGTCCGACTCCGGGGCCGAGCCTGAGCAGCTGGGGCGACACCGCCCGCTCTTTCCCCGTTTTGTGGCACTATCTCCCGCACTTAGGGAAAAGATGCCTGGAAGACTCCAAAATTAAAATGGAGAAGTCACAAAAAGAGTTTCCTGAGTTGCAAATAATTGATGATGATTATAAAATTGATGATAAGTTTTCATTGCAGAATTTGATTGATAGAGCAGTTATCATAGCAGCCTTGAACAGAATGCTCTTGTGAACGAGATAATTTATCTCACTGAGTCTGTTTCTGCATAAATATTTTAAAACGAGAAGCATAATAAATCCGCCCGTAGTGTACACACAGTGGGCTGCCAAACCTGCCACCTGTTTAAGGTCTTGATGAACCCTCCTGCAGTCAACAGAAAGCCGCATCAAATTAATGCTGACGCGTTGCTTTGCTGCCTCTGTTAGCTCTTGTCTCTGGAACTGAGTGATCATTTTGTAAGATCCTCTAACTCTGGTCTTTTCAGTAGGGTTCACCAATAACTGTGAAGCGGGCTTCTCTGAATTCCTGTCTGCAGCTCTGCTGGGACGCGGGCTCTGGGTCGGGAGAGTGGGGGTGGGAGTCAAAGCTGCAGTGAAGTGGGGGAAAAGAGCGCTGGATGGGGACCAGGAAGACTTAGTGTTTGTCTTGGTCTCCTGCTCTTGTCCGGTGGCCACTTTGACCCCTGAGAACCCATTTCTGGACTGCACGCTGCACCTCCCAGCTCTGGAGGTGGGTGGAGCCAGGAGAGGGGACGGAGGCCCGTGTGGGCCACAGCGGGCCGGGCCGGGCCTGCGCAGCTTCTGAAACTCTTTCTAGGACAAAGAGAGTGATGTCATCTCACTGCCTCTATTTCTGTCAGAAGACGTCGTTCTGAAGAACAGCAGCGTGTTAAGCGAAGGGTTCCCGGATTTCCTATCCAGAAACACGAAAAGACACAGGACTTGCAGAGTGGTTGTGCAGGGAGGAACGACAGAGCTGGCGCTTCCCAGAGGCTGGAAGGAGGGAGCCTCTCACTACACAGAGAGAAGAGCCCTTCCGGGGCCACACAGCCTGCCATACCAGGGAAGTGGCGGTTTGGTGCAGGTGTTGCTATTTTGGTTTTTTCCAAACAATATGCAGCATTGCTCCTGCACGCCACAGAAATCCTCTGACTACAGGAGTTCCCATCAGGTAAAGGCCATTAGCGATGGACATACTCTCATGCGTGCGACAGTGCTCTGCTTGTTTCTCACCCCATGGGAGCAAGCTCTTAGTCCTGCACATATGTGTTGGCATGTTCATACTCAGGATTTGCCGTGCGGTTCTGAGCATGGCAGACTTTCCACATTTCGTGTGTACACTTGGGGGGTCAAGGTGGAGGGATTCCGGTTGGCCACCAGACCCAGTTAGGCACACAGCCTGCCCCTCCCTGCCGTCCTCTGGGGGGACAGACAGGCGGTGGTGGGCTTAGTGAGCCTGTCTGGCACTCAGAATAGATAAGCAGGGAGCCTTTGGCCCTCCAGGCCGCTGGGACGTGCTCAGCCCACTCCTGCCTCTGCCCTTTTGACGGGGAGATGGGTTTTTAACCAGGAACTGGTGGGGACCCTCTGACAGCACATCCGTGGCAAAATCCTTTTGTTCTCCGTACTTCTTCTAATAGTGGTCTTATAAAAGAAATGAGGTGGGGCCTGCTGCCAACAGCAGTGTGGCCCCGAGCACCTGCAGCCTGTTGAAATCAAGAGCGCACTTAACATCGAGCGTCAGAAAAATAAACATGAATTCAGGATGTGTTGGCGTTCTATACTGATTTTCAATTTTGTAGGCTAATATTTACCAAATGAATTTTGAAAAGGTTATTTCCAGGAGAAAAATCAAGGCTCAGGAACATCAGCAAAAGTCCTGGGTTCAGTGCCCAAATTCTTTAATAATTAATTAATCAATTAATTTTACTGGAGATTAAACCTTGAGCCTTTGTGCTGAGTTACATCCCCAGCTCTCCCTCTCTCCCTCTCTCCCTCTCTCCCTCTGTCTCTCACCCTTTCTCCCTCTCTCTCCCTCTCTCTCTCTCTCTCTCTCTCTCTCTCTCTCTCTCTCTCTCTCTCTCTCATTTAGACATAAGGTTTGCTAAGTTGCTGAGTTTTCCAGGCTGGTCTAGTACTTGTGATCTTCCCACCTCAGCCTCCCAGGGTTCTAGGATTACCGACATGTGCCACTATTCCAGGCTTCTTTAAAGTAATTTAAAAGGAATACACACTGAAAGACGCAGACAAACAAAACATTAAAACAAGAGGCAACAAATGTGTTTCGAGAGTGTAATCAGTATCAGGAAGTTTAAGAGTGGGCAGACTGCCGTTCTGGGCTGTCAAGGTTGTAAAAACCCAGAAAGTTTGTATACATTTTTTAGACTACAAACTCAGCATGAAATTACATGTATCTATATTTTATGTAGTTCATACCGATCTGCCTTTCAGCTTCCCGCTCTGACTGGTAATCAAAGCATGATTCATACAGCTCTCAGTCACATTCAGATTTACAGTCAACTGCGACAGGAGCTTCCTGCCCGTGTCTCCACAGTGGGCCTCACTTCCTGGGGTCCTAGGCACCCAGCCTCTGCAGAAGCGTCCAGGCGACCTTGGCACCTCTCGCCGCGGCCGTCGTTCCTCCAGAGAACTCGCCCCACCTGCTCGTATCTGTTAGGACAGCGCCCTGGTCTCGCAGGTCCCACGGCCTTGCGCTCTGCTCCTGCCCAGCCCGTGCTGTCCCCAGGGGCTCCTCCCCGTTCCCAGGACCTGCGCTCTCAGGGCCGCATCATGAGGGAGAGCGTGGGGACTGGCCCTGGGGTCCCTTCAGTGACCGCAGGGTGCTACGATCAGGGTGGCTGCACTCACAGCCTTCCCCAGGACCTTTGGCAGATCCGTCCCTTGTCCTCCTCCCCACGACTCTTCTCCCCTCCACAGGTCAAAGCTGCTGTTCTTTTTTCATCTACCTGACAGTGGAAAGGAGAGATGAGAGGAAATGAGTGGGTTCTGCCCAGGTGGACTCTCTGGCGTACCTCAGTCTGAAGTTTCGCAGGTTGCCACTCCTTTGTCGGAGGAGATGAGAGGGTTCTTCTGGGGCCCGGCTTTCTGAAGGGGGGGACAGTGAGAGCCCTCAGGCGAGGTGCGCTGTCATCGCTCATGTCACGCAGCCGGTTGACCCCAGTACTGTGATTACTTTACCTGGCCCGATCAGTTCCGGGTGACTTTCAGGCCCTGTTTAAATGATCCCATCATCAAGGAACCGCTGAAATCCAGAGGTTTTCCCTCCTGTCCTTGACCAGCTCTCACTGTAAAGCAAAAATTCATCTAATTTAGTTGAAACTGAAAGGCAGTAAGAAAGGTTTTCAAAAGCCCGGTCAACCACTCAACACATAGTCAACCTTTCACTGAACGCCACACAGCCAAAGTAAACTAGAAGGCTGGAAATACATTACTCAGTTGAAACCAGTTAATACTGAGCGTCACCAACATCCCGAAGAGGTCAGAGGACACGTCTTCTCCTCTTCAAGCCTGGATGCCGCTCAGCTGTGAGCCCTTAGGCGGGAGGGCTGGGGCTTTGTCATCTGAGCAGAGCGGTCTTTGGTCTTATCGCAAGCTCACCTAGTATCCAAAGGTGGTAAGAGATAAAGAGCATGTTTACCAGTTTCCGAGTAAAATTGATGGTTGTGGAGGGCTCAGTGTCTCTCCTGGAGTGTCACAGGGAGGCGGTGGCACAGATATATGTTCCGAACGCAGGCCCATGTGCACAGCTGTCCCTTACTCCCCAGGACATACCCCTGCACAGGCAGCTTCCCGGAGCATGACAGTCCCCTCTAATGGGAGTTAGGAGCCTCAGTGGTGGACCTTCCTCTTTATATTTCCCTGGTGATTTCCTCCCCATAAAGTGATACATACTGTGGAGAAGAGTCTTGCATCACATCTAAGATTGTCCTGGAATCCGGGAGTGTGTCTTGCACGACTATACCAGAACTTATATATGGGAATTACTGTTAAATTTTGTCTAAATTTTTCAAATATGCAGAAGAACCCCAGGATAAGTTTAAGACTTGAAACTCGAATACTGTTTTCATGCTTGCCAAACCTTACCTTCTGAAAATGTCTGTGTCCATTTGTCCGAACGAGACACTAAAATGAACTCAGTGTGCGTGTGCTCTGCTGTGAGAAGCCAGCCAGTCCAGCTGACTCCAACATGAGCATCTTATGACTCAAGTCTAATTCGAGGTCCCGAGTGAACACAGATTTCTGGTTTCATTTGAGATGCCAGTAATTTTTCTCCTTGTTCTTCCTTCCAAGAAGCACTGCAAGCCTAACCACATAATGAGCAGCATTTGATGCCCTGAAGCATGATGTAAGCTCCAGCGAGACTGTGCTAGCTCGCATGACAGCAGCTCCCCACTGCGTCCCTGCTGGGCTTTTCCTGCCGGGAAGCTTGGAGCCAGGCCTGGCTGGCCAGTCGGAGATAAGAGCTCATTGGGCTCACCGAGGGCCTCTGGAAATCACAAGCATATCTCAGGAGAGCACCCACTTTTTCTAAGAAATAGGCCAAAGAATTGATATGTATGGAAATGTAGATACAATGATTCAGAAAAATCCATTTACTTAAATCCTTTATGCAAAAGAACAACAGGTAGCAACCCTTCAGGCTCTCCAGGGAGGAGAATGAATGTTCAAACTGGGGAAACATTCTAGATCAGCCTCCTTAATATGTGTTTATTATTCATGACTTGAATTTCCAACTTTATGGCACTTTCATTTAAATACCAAAATGCTTTCTTTTAAAGGGTCGGGAGAAATAAAATAAACCTCGCAGCTAAGCCGTATTGAGCACTGACTATGTGTTGGATAGGTTTGGAATGACTTACATAGAATAAATATTCAGTCCCTAAAATACTCTTAGAATGTAGGTACTACTTTTATCCTTACTTTACAGAGGAAGAAATTCATGCAAAGTTACAGAGACTTGCCCAAGTCAAGATTGAGTGTACAGCTTAAAGTCAGAGTGTCTGACACAAAGATGGGTTCTTAAATACTGTGTTACACTCACCCCTAAAGGAGGATCTATTTCCAGAGCCACTTGCCAAACCTAGTCGACCTATGCCTGCTATGTACCAACAGGAATACGTGGTAGCTTAATAAAAGAAAATATGTACAGAATCAAAATAGGCCACAGATAGACAAACATGCTTCATTACATCGTGTGACCTTATACTTAGCTCCTCCCTGTACTCTAATTTGGAGTTAGTATGCTAGTTTACTATCCCACCAGAAAAATGCACCATTTCTTACTTGAATGAAAAGTCAGTGGCTTTCATTGTCTCAGACTTGTGCGTTGCTGCAAAGCAGGGGCAATGGGGCTTAATCGTGCAGCCCCAGAGAATTGCATGAGGGACTTGAAAGGTACATCCTCTCTCCTCCAGCTTCAACAGTCCCCTTACATGGCCATGTGAACAATTGCAGTCTGAGAGCCAGCAAGAAGAGAGATGCTATGGAAATGCAGAATCAGCAGTGTGGTTTCCAAGGACAGAATACAGAGCTGCCTCCAAGTAAGGCAGAAAATCAGGGTTGGAGTTGAGTAACCCAGAGAAAAATATTCCTGCCACCATTATGTGGTTCTGTGCACCTTGCTCACAAAACATTTACTTTTCCTTGACAGACCTTCGGAAGCAGGCACTATGAAAACAATACTGAGTATATTAATGGCATTGGACTTAGACAAAGGAGAGAGCATAGAGAGAAAGAACTTTCCTGAAGGCATAGCACTGCTCCAGTCTCACACCAGGGAGGCGCACCCAGAGTGCTGTGTACTCTCGTGGACGCATGATAAGCATTTCCGCTTCAAGCTCCCATTGCCGGAAATAACCTTCTACCCACTCTGCACAGTACACACCAATAAGTGTAGGGAAATTCTAGGTTCCACATCTATCCAGGTCAGCCAGATCCCCTACTCCTCACCTCGCTCCACTCTGGTGTCCCTCACTTAGACATCTGGATGCCTGGCAGGAGCAGGGAGAGGGGGAGAGAGAAGGTAAGTAGGTGGCAATGAGATTTGATAAGTCTTGATGATAGTAAAAGGCAGTTTGTATAGCTGTGACTCAGTGTACATTGAGTGGCATGACAGGGAAAGAAACGTGGTATTTCCACTAGAAACCATCCCATCTGCCACACAACTCTTGCACATGTTGTAACAGTGTAGAACGATGAAATTCTGCCTCTGCCCATGAAGTTAAGCCCTGCTGTTGATATAAAGCAAACAGCCTCACAAACCTCAATTTATAGCTGTCTCTGCAAAGACTCACCGTGATCTTAATTCACTCTTAATTTACCCACTTATTTTAAAATACACTTGAATTAATTCATGATGAAAATACTGCTTCTGTTATATTTGTTGTTTCGGATTATTTTAAAACATTCTGAAGTTTTCTCTCCATGATTTTAAAACATAATAAATTTTAAAATTCGTTATGATAAAGCATAGCATAACAGATTTTTATACATACACTACATTATTAGCTATCTGAAAATGTTTGTATAGCTGATCTTTAGAAGTCTCTGATCATGTAAGACTGAAAGTCTACACTCATTGAACAGCGACACCCAGCTCCTTTTCACACCCCCGCCCCCAGGCCCTGGCTCCATCAT
Organism: Hystrix cristata; assembly: GCA_004026905.1. NCBI lineage: Eukaryota > Metazoa > Chordata > Mammalia > Rodentia > Hystricidae > Hystrix > Hystrix cristata. The sequence continues at coordinate 21,958 of PVJO010012932.1, read as the reverse complement.
GCTACCTTCAGTTTCTTCTCATTTAACTACTTTGTATTCCTGGTGTAAGTGGAACCACACAGCATTTGCCCTCTATGGCGGGCTTCTTTTCTTTCCCCTCGCACAGTGTCACCCAGGTTCACTCCCACTGTGCTGTATGGCAGAATTCCTTTCTTTTCTGAGGCTGAGGAAAATTCCACTCTGTTGTGTACCTTCCACACTTACCTTTATGCACTTGTGGTTTTGATTTCCTTGTCCCTGTTGACTAGTGATAAAACGTGTTATATTGTAATTTTTAAAGCCCTTTGATTTCATTCAGAGAACAAGTGCTGCCCAGCACAACACCTCTGTGTGGCTGGTTGGGGTCAGCCATGCTTTGAGATGAGAAATGGCCTATGCTCGGACCTGAATGGGCTTCTCGGCCCACTTCTGTGCTATTGAGGCTTGAGAACCGCAAGGCCCCCCTCCATTTATGCTGTGACTGTGCCTTTCTGTCCGAGCTGATATAATTTCTTGGAAACTCTGTGGGTCTCCAATGTATTACATTCTAAACTACTCCCTTCAGCAAAATCTGTGCCCACCTTCCTCTCTGCATAGGCCTTCTGCACCTTGGAAGTCAGGTGCAGGGGAGATGCCTACACTACTCACAAGGCTTTTTGTTTAGGGCATTATAAGTCAAACCCTTAAGATTTTTGGAAACTCTCTTAACTAGAAGATCTAAGAGTCCTGTTTCTAAGGTTCTTAGAAGCTCTTCTGGGTGGACCATTAAGGCTTGCTAAGGTCTCAGCAGAGTGACTTTTACCCACACTTTTGAGATGTGTACTGCTTGACTTGCAACACCCTGGATACTCCACTTGCTCAGAGGCGCTTTCTTCCTTGGTGATCTTTTGTTCTCTGGAGCAATGGGGGATGAGGAAATGGTGTTATTATTAGACTCGGCAAGTCTTACTTCCTTTCCATGTGGTCTGAATCTTTCTTCTAGCAGTTCCTTTATAGCTTATCTTCTTCTACCCATATATTATCACACGCAGATAAAAGAAATCACTTGCCACATACAACATCCTGCCTGAAAACCTTGGCCAAATCTACAAGTCCATGTGCTCTGTTTTTCTACCTTACCGACGCTGCAGGATTGCTGAACACTGCTACTCCGTCCCTGGAGTCACCTCCGTGCTGGCTCTGCTTTCCTCACTACCCTTCTGTCCCCTCTGTCTATGGCCTAGGCTCACAGACAGTGCTGCTTATTTTAGGTTTTTGTTACAGTAGCAGGGACGGCTTTATATTTCCCTTATAATTCAGTGTACAGCAAACTATCTCAAAACATAGAAGCTTACAATTTGTCTTGACTTCGTGGATCAGAAATTTGGGCACAGTTTGATGGTGCAATTCTATTCCATTTGGTAGCAACTAAGACCCCTCAGTGGGCTGATGGGTTCATGGTGCCTGGGCCAATCTTGGAAGGCCCGCGATAGCTTCATTCACAGGTTCGGCACTTTGGTGAAATCTCAGCTGTTAATCGGAGGCCCTACATGAAGGCTGTCTACTGCAGCTCTCTCAGGATAGTATGGAACTTACCCTGGAGTATCAAGTCTCCCAGAAGATATCCCAAAAGACAGAATCAGGCAAAGAAATTGGCACAGATTGAAAGTAGTCTCAGAAGTCCACCTGTATGTGAGAACAAAGTGAAACTCCCCATTGATTGATGGGAAAAGTATCAAAGAATTTGAACTTGTATTTATTAGAACTTGGTACCATATGATACCATAAGGAATCACTAGTCAGTATAGTAGTAAAGCCATTGGAAGAAATACTTATTAGAGAAAATGATACCATAAGGTTGTCCTTTAAAAGCTTATTAGACTTAGTATGGGAAGTAAGATGTTCTATCACTAAACCTTATCAAGGCAGAAAATACAGAACTTTGGGGACTTTACTTGTCTTTTTTGCAAAATAAATCATAACAAAGAGGAATTTCACAAGAAAATTGAGACTGCCTGGTGATTGCTTGTCTTGATGTGACTTTTAATGAAATCTGACAGGTCCAGAATTGGACGGTTATTCACCTACTTTGTAGCAACATTTACATGCTCCAGGGCCGTGTGTGGAAGACAGAGGTGCTTGCTCACATTTCTTTTTCTGAATGGTGCCTTGCATACATTAAATAAATGCCTAAGTTTGGTTATTGATTGAGAGGGTGTAACTTTTTCAATCCAAATATACTTGTGAAGTGTGAACACACTTTGATTCACTAGCATCACAAATTAAAAGGCCTCAATAAAGAGAAGTGTCTTAAAATAAAAACCAAGACATTTAACCTCAATTATTTTAATGTATTACTCAATTAGTGGTCTCTGCTTCTGACATTTATTGAACAGGTATGGTTATTGCAAATGCTTTCAGAATGGTTCCCACTAGAAAGAAAGTAGAAGATCCCTTCACCTGAGCAGAAATCTTTCCATTAACCTCTGCATCTTTACCAGGTGTTTCTCTTATTAGTGTGGAGATGAGTTTGAGAGGAAAGGACCATATGAGGATCAGTTCTAAGAAGGTTTCCCAACCTCTAGTTAGATGATAGTTAGCTATAGACATAAGTTTAATTAAAAAATTGTGTGTATGTGTGGGGGGGGATGTAAGCTTTCCTGTTGCTGAGACACAATATCCAACACCCACAAGTTAAAGGAGGAGAGGTTTTATTTGGCTCACAGTTTCCTCAGATTCAGTCCATGGTCAGCTGGCTCCAAGACAGGAAGATCATGGCAGAAGGGTACGGTGAAACAAGGATGCTTAGTTCATGGCAGGTGGGAAGCAGAGCAGGGGAACTGGGCCAGAAGGAAGGGGCCAGGGACCTTACATAGTAGCTGAGCCCACACTTCCATGACGCACTCAGGCACACCCTTCTGTGTGGCTCCACCAATCCCCTGGATGGTTCCCAAGCCAATTGATTTAATACAACCGAGCTTAACTGTCACAGGGAGAAATCAGTAGGAGGTGTTGAAGAGAGGATATTCAGTTTGGGAAACTTAGACTGAAGTAATACTTGGTTTGTTTATCTAGTTAGCTTTTACTTTTCTTTAAATTTTGAAAAATTCTGGGATTGCTCAAATAGAATTACTGGTGTTAGTGCAGGAGGGAGTAGAAGTCCACTCAGGGGTACTGGAAAAGCTGGGGACTTCTGCTCAGGCTCTGAGTGGCATATGCCTGATCTTCTCTGATACCAGACTGTCTGTCTTACTGTGGTGTCACTATTTTTTAAGGAACTAATAAAGTTTTAGTACTACTATTTAATAGTACTAATGGTATTAATTTTTATAATCTGTAAAGGATAAAATACTGTAGCGTTGGCATATATAAGGAAAAAAATTCCTGAAGAAACCATATCTGTCTCTGGTTGACCTTCTCTCTCTCCTCTCCCTTTTGTGTATGTGTGTTTTACATAAAAGTATGTACCTGTATACATACATTTACATATATGTAATTATGTTTTGTTTTCTTTTTTTGGTTTAGCTTTCATGCTATAAAGGAGTTTGTTAGACAAAGATATGTAAAGATCAAAGACTTTCCTTTCCTTTCCTAATTATATGGATGGATTTTCATCTCAATATTATAATTAAAGTATGTTATTTTATTAAAACTTCTCAAGTGATGAATTAACCTCACACATCACACATGGAGTGATCCCAGTTTTATTCAAGATTATGGAAGGTAATCAATGGTTAGCTCAGTTATGAAAACTGCAATGAAAATGAAGATTTGGTGATATTCTGATACTCCAAAATGTATTTTATGTCCTATGTTCAGGGTTTTATTATTAGTACAAGAATTCAAATCTCAGACTTCATCTCTACTGGAAGCCTTTAATATTGTATGCATGTTTTAATTTATCTATTCTGGATACATCCCTGTGAAGAATAAAGGAAAAGTATGTTTTGATTCCTGTATCTATCTATCTCTACATAAAAAATTAAGTGATGCTAATATATGACATTATGGGGTCTCCAGAATCTTCCAAAGACCAGAGCTCACATTCTGTTTGCTCATGGGGTCTGCCCAATAACGAGAGTTTTGTCTTGATTTAACTTTGTCCACAAGGTAGGTGTAAGGAGAGTTTACCTACTTCCTTGCTCGTTTAGAGACTAAAAAGTGAAACTTACTTTAGTATAATCAGAATGCCCAAAATACCACAGATAGGGAGAAACGACTTTAAATCCTTAGGTCAGATGTCTTTTTTTTTTTTTTTTTTTGTGGTGCCGGGGATCGAACTCAGGCCCTTGTGCTTACAAGGCAAGCACTCTAATCACTGAGCTAAATCCCCAGCCCCGGTCAGATGTCTTTTACAAAATGGTAATTTTCTGTTTCGATCTGAAAACTTCACTGTCATGGTAAGTATAATTATCAAGGAAGGACCATACTTCGTCAATGACCCTGAAATATTGAAATTGGTATGTTAAAATGCAGAAGCTAATAAATCATACCTAAATTATTAGATGAGTTCTAACAGCAGGAAGCCAAATAAGTTAGAGATGAATGTTTTCAAATTAACAACTATTAATATTCATTAAAACAAATCCATTTAATTTCCTTTGTATTGATTGGATTTGAAAGGGAGCACGTTAAGTGATATAATATATTATGCAGTATTTGTTGGTTCCTACTTTCCATCCCCCAAACTCATGGCTGTCAAAAGCAAACAGAATTCCTACAAAGAAATATACTGCTTTTGTATAACTCAGATTTATTTTCCTGAAGGAAATACATTAACAAAGCTACAAACAATTTAAGGCAGCCCAGAGGGATAGGCACATTCCTTTTTGTCTGTGTTTAGTCGTACACAGATAAAGTAGAATTGTGGAGCTAACTTCTCCGACTATTAGGACGGTGGCACTTTGTTAAAATATATGAAGTAGGTTTGGAGTGGCGGGTCTCATTTAGGGACAGAGAGTTTTTGCTTGTATTGACAAGTATTCTAAAATGCCTTATTTTAAATTCCTAAAACAAATACATATTGGATATATTCGCTTCTTTCTGCCTCAAAATCAGCTTTTATTAGACTTTCCCCAGATATTTAGATTGATAAAGAATAGGAAAAATATATTTTTCCTATTAGAATAAGGAAATGGTAGATATATGTTCAAAAAATATACAAACTTATTTGGAACCCAGTAAGTGGAATGATTTATCTGAGTCATTTCAGATTTCATGATTTGTTTCCTTCCCTTTGTTGACATATTTCTATTTCCACTTGCAATGCTGTAATGGTTTGTGATATTTTAAGCGGAATCCTCTCATACATCTTTAAGTTCCACATTAAAAAAACAATTTAGTTTCCTGAAAATGGCTCACTGACATCATATGTGCAAGAACTTTATTTCTCAAGCAAATTTTTTTGACTTAGTTCACAGCTGCGTTGTGTCCATTGCCAATAAGAGTGCCTGACAAATCGTTCCATGGTCCAGGCTCCAGCAGCACTTTTGGTAGAAAAGGAGGAATTGCCCAATCCTTTGCTGGCTTGCCTGAAAGGACACCATGCAGGCACAGTGCGATAAATGGTGCATTTACCAAGCTGAAGATCTGTGCTGCCAGTGGAAAAAGGGTCCTCGAAAGGGATGGGTAATGACTGGAGAAGGTGTTTGGGGTAATAGTGGGATGTAATTGAGGACAGTAATACCAGAGGATAATGACCATGCTACAAGTGAAATAAGAAAATATCTCCTTTGAGATGTAGAATATATTGCATCAATCAATGATCAGCCAGTGAACAAAAGGGTCTCATAGTTTTGCTTTCTAGTTCATCGATTTTGGCATGCATTTAATTATCAAAAAGTATTTCAATTTCAGTCATTGTAAGTAGAGACAACTACTGTCCTTAGCATCAGGCCCTGTTCTAGAGACGTAATGAAGAAATACATAATCTGTTTTTTGTATTCAAGAAACTTAAGTATCTGGTTGTATCCAGAAAATGTGCATGCTCAAAACCAGACATTATTTAGGATAGCAACACTGTGGCAATAAGTGCAAGTTGTATAGTAGATGGTGACCAGGTTACTGCAATATGTTAGTGTGCTCTACGAGACAGGTTAAGAAATGAAATTTGGTGGAAATCATCCGGGCTGAGCCTTAACTCCAGGATGGGCCCAGAGTGCTGAACAACTAAATTAGCTTGGTGGGAAGGATATATTTATTTACTGATAATTGATAATTTCAAAGGAAATGAAGTACAAACTGAGTTGAGATTTTAAAACTCAGACCTAGCATAGTTTTTACTTGCCGAAAAAGATCATAGAAGATGGGCAATAAGAAATGGGTAGCTGTGGAACTGCTTTGAAGTTAGAACCAGTAGAAATTGGCCATGCAGTGGGTGTGGGTGTGTAAAAGAGAAGTCAAGGTTAATTTCAAGATTTTTGGCTGAACACCCCGAAGGACACATCTGCCATCAACTGACACAGGCAGGATTACAGGGAAAGCAGAAATTTGGAGTGATGCTAACTGGGGAGGCAAGATGAGGAGCTAAGTTCTTGTGATTTTCAATTTACAGTGTCTGCAAGGGAGATGCCCAAGTGGACCTGTAATATGTATACGTGAATAACAAATTAAGGCTAGAAAACTGAGCTGGAAATGTGAGTGTGTATTGATTCCATTAAAAATTGTGTTATTATGAGTTGGATGTGAAGTAGACCTTGAATGTGTGCTAATTTTAAGATGCTACCATAAAAAAAAAGGAAAATCACTTATATGTGTGTTAGATATGTACCTAGTATGAGCATTTTCCCTTTTATAATCTTTATTCTGATTGGCAAAAGACAAATGCAATATTTATTTTTGATTTTTTACCAAACTTTTGTATTTTTGATGCATGTGTAACTTACAATATTTATTCTGTAAGTGACCTCCCAAGAAATAAGTAAGTTGATCTTAAATAGGAAGAAATATCTCATCAAAAGAAATATATAAATAACTTTGGGTGTTATATTAGTTTATCTTTCACTATAATTACAGGATTTTTAAAGAGAAGTTTTATAGAAAGAGGAGTGAAAACAATATCTACTTCCTGTTACACCTGTTTCTATCAGCTACTGATAGTCCTTCTTGCTTGTGGCCATATTAGACATAAAACATCTTTTATTTTCATACTATGTTATCATACCTTTGTATCCGTTGCCTAATAGCCACTAGGAACTTTTTTGTGTCGTTGTATATTTCCAAAGAGTCCTGTCCCTTGTGTGGTTGTATTCTATTGTCACATAAACAACATCAATAAACGAAGAATTTGGAGCAGCTATCGCAAAAGTCTGTCCTTATAGTTCATAGTTTGTCTCTTCAGATTCTGGTAGGTAGCAATTTACTCTTGTTAAGATGAGGAGTTGCTTGGGTGGTCCCGACAGATGTTCAGGAACCCAGTAAACTCTCGCATTAGCACAGACTGGAGCGAGTGACGTGGAGACACACATATAGACACGTGTGTGCTCAGCGTATTTGTATAATAAAATGGAGGCCCCTGCTGAATGAAAACATGTGGTGAGTGGATTTCACACAAATCTTGTTTGAATGTTGTGCATCCGAACCATCTGCTATGTGGTCAGATCACACTTCCTGCCATGTCTTGTGTGAGAAAACAGCAATACCAGAGATTTGGATGCAGTTTCCCAATCTACAAGCCCTTCAACCCCTCCATGCCAGTTCTCCTTCTGAAAGGCTGTTTTGTCACTATTCCGTCCCCATGGGCTGTAAACATGTATGTTTCTTTTCCTTCTCTGGCTCTGACATGTAAACAAACACACACACAGCCCTCTATGTGTAATAAGATTTTTCTTCATGACTGGAATATATGAGTGTGTAGGTAAGACAAAGGGAGGGGGAATTTGAAAAAGGAAGTAGACTCTTGTATTTTGGTAAATGGAGAAGTGAAACAAGTTCTTTTTCAAAATTTTTAAAAGTGTACTCTTCTTATTTTGGCTAAAAAGAAAAAAAAAGACAGATCTATGTTACAGTTACCAGATGCGATTTCTTAAAATTTGAACCATGCACACCTTGAGGTGATTGTTTCAACTTACTTCCTGCTCCCAGAGCAAATACATGCCAACCTAACTAATGATTAGTAATTCATTGATACTTATTTTATGATCGTAAATGTATTTTAATTGAACTATTTCAAAATCAGTTAGCATATAATAGTCTTTCACAGAATTTAAAATGCTATAAGGAAAGATATTTTCAAACCATTAAAGAGTAAATTTCTTTTCAATTTTGTAATTTTTTTTCACACATTATCGATGAGTTATTTAGGATAATGCAAAAACCAAAAATATAAATATGTTCAATTTCGTGTGCCTTAGGGTTTTGTGATTTCCTGTACATAATTGAGGTTGTTTACGTAATACATGCCTAGATTATGCAGATTAAATATATGTTTAGTTTATGGCATCGTTTGTACTTAGTTTTGAACGTCCGACATCTGCTTTCATTATTGTGAAAATGTGGCTGTTATGGTTTGTGTCTAGATGTCCCCCCAAAGCCTCATGTGGTAAGAGGTAGCTGGATCTAGAGTGTGCGATTACTAAATTAATCCACTGATCGGTTTGGCGTGGTTCTGCTGGGATCAAGGATGTGACACTAAGATTAAGGGTATTAGGATTAAAAGTGGGAGTACTGCCCACCCTAAAGACAGGTAGCCTGGATAAAATATAAAATACAGGAAGAAGCTGGTTAGCTGGTTGCTTGCATCGCTTGCTCGCATTCCTTGCCTACCTGGCTGACTTCTGCTGTCTGCCATGCCACCCTGCCTTGGACCCAGCTGACTGTGGACTAAAACCTCTACAAACTGTGAGCCAAATAAACCTTTCTTCCTCTAACTTTGGGTGTCGGCTATTTTGTCCCAGCAACGAGAGAAAAGTAACTAAGACAGTAGCTGATTGCGTCTTTTGATGTGAATTTGGTTTTTATAGTGTATATTGAAGTTCCAGTGTCTATAACCCCATACCCATCCAGCATGTGAGAAGATGAGCTGAAATTTTAACTTGTGCTTGAACTTTCAGGGCTATTTTTAGGTACATTTGAAAAGTGTACAATATGCTCAAAACATAATGGAGAATATGACTGCTCTTGGATGTGCAAAATGTTGGATGTGGATAGATGGAGGTGAGCAGAAGCATAGCTCGTAGTTCCTATGTTTGAGGAGAGGTTGCATGTGGAAAAGACATGAACGATGCTAATACTATATTTTCTCTGTATAGAGTGTGGTAGAGATTGTTGAGATGCTTATAAAAATGTGTAAGACACAACTCTTGTATTTGAGCACAGGGACAAGAAAAGAAAAAAAGGATTAAACAGGAAATTATGGGTTCCACCAGGATTATGACTGAGACAATTGGGTCATGGATAGAAATAAAACTGAGAGAGAAGGACATTTTATCTTTCATTCAGGTTAAAAACAGCTCCTTTAAAGGAGGTGGAAACAGAATAATTTATTAAAATTGCCGGGTCACAAAAGCAATAGATACGTAAGAAATTTATTCATGTGGTTTTTGATTCATTTATTTAACCACTCATCCAAAAATATTCCTAAGTCCCTATCATGTGAACAATACTAATACTGTATTTTCTCTGTAGAGAGTGTGGTAAATATTGTTGAGATGCTTACAAAAGTGTATAAGACACACAACTCTTGTATTTGAGCATATTACCTAGATGGGAATAAAGAATTGGGTACTCCTGTTAGGAGAAATATGTAGAACTGACTCCTGGGGGAAAGAGCAGATGAGTCTGTCTGGCGTGAGGTGGATAGAAGATACCAGGTGTCCAGGGCAGGTGGAGTGAGAAGGCACGAGGGCCTGAACCCCCAAGTAGGGATGGAGTACTATTTTTGCTTTGCTCTTTTCTAAATGTTTGGGTTCCACAGAGACTCGTATGTTGAAATCCTGTCCCTATGACTATGGTATTAGGAAGTGTGTGCTTTGGGGTGGTTGGATCACAAGGGCAGAGGTCCTTCAGTGGGGTTGAGGCTCTTACAAGACAGGTCCCACGGAAATGTCGCACCCCTTCACCTTGCGAGGTTCCAGCAAAGACTCATCTAGAAAGCTGCCTGCATCGGGTACTGAATCTGCTAGAAACTTGCATTGGATTGCTCAACCTCCAGAACTGTGAACAATACATTCCTGCGGTTTATAAATATGTCGATGCAGCAGCCTGAACAGACTAACACCTTCCAGTGCCCCCAGAGCATCAACAATGCTGCATTTTTAAAGCTAGATTATGGAGGTGTGATTTACTCACAGTTCTGGGATCACCATTACAATCAAGCAATAGAAAAAGGGTGCCACTCACCCCTCTCTACTTCCTGCTCCCCTCAGCCACCCCTTCTCCCATCCTCAGGCCCTTTAAAAACTAGCATGTTTGGGTAGTTTTGTCTTTTCTAGAAACATCCTGCAGCATGGAGCGCTTGAGCCTGACTTCTGTCATTAGTGTATTTGACACTCATTCATGCCGTGTGGGTTATGCTACCAGCGGCTCTTCCTTTACCTTGCAGGGCATACTCGGTTGGGTAGATGCCCCACAGTCCATCTGCCCACTCACCTGTGGGAGGATATTTGGGCTGTTCATCAGTGATTGTTAGTAAATCCACCATGGACTTTTGCATACCAGTTTTCAACAATGTACTTTAATATCTGTTCTTTCCACTATTGGGGCTGCCAGACTTTGAGTCAAGGAAACCAATTCTCCCAGTTCAGCCTTCTAAAAAATGCTTGTGGGGCTATAGTAGATTATTAGCATCAACTCCGAGTTAAGATTTATTGATGACTACAAGAAAATTGTTTTTGTAAGACCACTTTTGATTAGAGGTCATATAAAAATAATAGAAGATACAGTAGTGATAGAAGACTCTGGATAATATCTCAGTGTAACTTTTGCCAGGTGGACCACCACAAAGTAGTGAGTGTAATGCCCATTTATTATGCTTAAGGGCATGTGCAATGACCTCTGGAGTGATTAAAAACTATGATGGTCAGTTGTCTGTTGATTTAAAAATAATGTGAGACCATGTCCCATGTAAGACATACCATTATTTTATGGATCAAAAAAATAAAACACTGTAATTTAAATTATGATCTGCCATTGTCTATAAGATATATCCCAAATTAAAAAACGTAAAATGAGAAACATGCAAAGTATAAAAACAGTAAAATCTGAGATTTTTTTTAACTAAATTTAAACAAGTTGTATTTTAAGACTCATAACACAAAATTCATATAAATAAGACACTGTATTTTAACTTAAAATTTAGCATCAGCACAAATTAGCAGAGATATTTAACAAAGAAAGTTACAACTACATAGATAATATAAAAAGAAAACAAGAAGTATACACATTTAAGTTAAATAATTACTTGAATCTGTATCAAGTTAATATCTATATGTCTATAGATGTTCAGGTGAAAAATGACCACATACTGTAAGAGCAGGATAATCAGAACACTGCAGCATTGGTGAAATGTAGGCCACTTTTAGCCGAATTACGTTGTCCAAATATAGAAAGCTGTCGCCCAGTAGTTTTGGAAATCAGCATTTTGGGAGTGCTTGTGTCGGCCTTGTGCTCAGCTGTCAACAGTCCCAAAAGTTGCTTGTAGTATTATTTGTCTTACAGATGAATGTTCTGAGGTGCAGAAAGATTCAGAAACTTGGTCAAAATCATAGCTTCAAAGGAAAGAGCTTGTATGTGTCCAGAAAGAGTGTGACTCAAAACTCATGCATTTGCTCTTCACGCTGTGGCTTCTCATGTGTGCCACTGGGTTTGGGTACCACACCGTAGTTGTTACAGTGATGAGCAAGCATGGATTTAGAGAGGGAGATCTGGGTGGTGATGTGTCTGGATACTAATTTTTCTGAACAGTTAAGATAAGTACTAGGTGAGCACATTGGTAATGTCGGCAGTTCCCCCATATTTTTTTTCAGAAGTGGAAATTCTTGAAAATAATCTCTGGTCCTTGGACTATTTCCTTGAAAAGATAAACTCTAATGAACATTATTGAAGTTGGGCAGTTCATTTTCCTGTCCAAAAATTAGGTCATGACGTGCTGGCAGAAGATTAAAAGCTGATGATCTCAACCTGGAATAAAAGGAGGCCAGCGTGGCCCTTGAGCCTGAGTTCTGACTACTGACCAAGCATTGGATTTGTTATCCATTGTTAATTTTAGAGTTCTTTTGTGGGAATAATAGACTTCTTTTCCTAGTCTCCACCTGCCTGCTCTTAGTAGGTGACATAACAATTTGTATGAGCTCAGGAAATTGTTGTTCAGAACTCTGGCTAGTTTTGGGTCAGAGGCTTGATGATTTTCATTTCCTAATTTGTCAAAGAAAAGCTCCCTGCAAGAAGACTCTGAAAACTCCCAGACATAAAACAGTGTCCTGCTCGGGCCTCGTTCATTTTTCATTGTTTCCTTGAGTAGCATTACATGTGTATATGTATAACCGCTTTCAATGTGGATTGTAATATTTGACTATAAATAGAAATAAAAATAATGCGTAATCTTCCCGGAGAGCTAAAACTCTGTTCTGTACTCTCTGAATAACCAGACTAGACATACAAGAAAAAAAGTATCCATAGTGGCTGCAATTTCTGATCCCTAACCATGATTGGGTACTATGCTAAATATTTCACATCCATTATTTTATTTAAACCTTGCATACATTATTCTACTTAAACCTCATTATTTTATTTAAACCTTTCAGCCCTCTGTGGAAGTCTTTTTTCCCAATTCCATCTGACTAATGAAGAAGAGAGTTACAGATATTGATAAGCCTTTCCCAAAGTCGTATACCTTCTAAATCAGAATTTGAAGCTAGTTTGCCAGAAACTCGTTTATAGTCATGTTTCACTGTCTTCCTCTTTAAACATAGTCCTACAAATGCATATTTTATTTACTCTCCTGCTTTTTTACATTACTTTGCCTTTAAATTAGTTGAGCGGGTCAGGAAGGTCTAAAGTTAGGAAGTCAAAGGACACATTCTGTTGGAATTTCCTTCCTAACAACTCCACTAAATAATTTTTCAGGTCTTCTTTGAATTCCTCTGATAACAGTGAGCTCAACTCACCTAACCAAAACCAATTTTTGCTTTTAATATGGTTAGGCAAAATGAATTTTATTGAGGAACTAAAAGAACAAAATAAAATTATCTCCTTACTAGTATTTTACAGTTTACAAATTCCACATGCCTTATTTAATTGTAATCTCCAAATCACTGGCTGCGTTAGTTCAAGGATGCACTGTAGCATAATTATTCCTATTTTACAGATAATGAAACCCACCAAAAGATTAGGTGGCTTCATTTATTCCATTCAATAAACTTTTATCTGTGTGTTCTGTGTTCCTGGTGTCTTGTTAACTACTGGGGATACAGAAATCAAATACCTCTATTCTGTGGTCTTTGGAGACTACGACATTCTGGTGGCTCAAATTGCTTCAGTGGTACTATTCCTTTACCTTTCTTCAACATGAACTGTGGTCATCAAAAAAGTGCAAGTAGTACTCAGTTATATTACTCTTTCCTGAAAGTTTCAAAACTCTCAGAAATGTATAATGTTCTCTAAGCATATGTAGGAGAAGTATTTGTGGAAAATGAAATAATCACTATATATGATATATATGCACATATACAATATTATGTCTGGAATAAAATATTTATTATTTTGTGGTTTTGCAAACATCTTTTATCAACCATACAAATGGGAAGAGATGGGAAGAATGATACCAAGTGTTTTATGCCTAAATCGTGAATTGCATATTATTCTTGATTAGCAGTCAGTCACAGGATTTCACCTGGCTATCGGGGTGTCTGGGAAATGAAGTCTTGTAGTGTATCTGTGGGAACATGAAATGATTGTTTAAATAGAGTATGGGCTCTGCTTTTCTCAAGATTTAATTATTAACAGGTTACAAGCAAAAACATGATTATCTCCAAAATAAAATAGGAGCTTTTAATAAAATGTAACATGTATTCATGATGTTAAAATCAAAACTACTCGCTTCAGCAGCACATATACTAAAATGGAAACAAAATAATTATTAGCAAACCAGTAGTAAAAAGGAAATCTCTTGGCCAAAATAGTTTCTCATCAAAACTTCCAGTTGTCATCTATTTAATGATAACACATTGAAACTGCTGTAGTCCCTTTAATCCAGGAATGAGTTAAGAATATTAGCTGTCATCAATAAACCATTTTATTACTAGGTCCTTGTCAGCACGTGACAGATAAACAAAAGAGAAAATCTTCAAGGTTTGGAAAAGAAAATACACATCTACCTTTATTTACAGACAATATGTATATCTAGAAATACATTTTCAAATAAGATAGTTTAAAAAGATTGCTGTATACACAATCAACATACATTTCCATACAGTAGCAATAAACAGTTCAAAACGACATTTTAAAATGCCATTTTAGAACATTGAAAGCTACAAAGTATATCAAAATAGGTACTAACATATTATTATATATTTACTGTGTTTACACAAGTATAAATTTATGTTCATGTACATGTATATACACAAAATATACTCATTATAATTATGACTTACGATTATTTGTTGAATGACATTTAAAAACCTTAAAGTAATGGAGATAATATAATATGTTTGTGGGTTGGAAGTCAATCCTAAAAATATTCTATTAATATTATAGGAGGTTTAATATTGTAGGAAGGGAGTCGATGTGTAGATTTAATGCAGTGCCAGTAAATGTCCCAGAAATGTATGCTGAAGTAGATTTGTACTTTATATAGAAGGTCAAGTAGATATTCTGACAAAGACATAAGAAAACTTGCCTCATAGATTGTAAGGATATACTAAATAATATGGTGGACTATTGGTGCAGGGATTTTAAAACTGAGTAACAGAACATAATAGAGTCTAGGACCAGATACTCAGGTGTAAGAAAATTAATTGCAAAGCTGCATGTGAACATCAGTCGGGAAAGAACAGACTTCTCAAAAAATGATTCTGGGATTACCGTTCCCTCTTGAATTATTCCGGCTCTAACATAGTATGATCTTATTATATTCTTTCTGTAAGCGAAATAAAACAAAACACAAAGACCTCGACCACCGCATCCCTTGTTACCGGTTCACTCCCTGGCCCCTTTCACATCAGAGATCTCTGAAGCATGACCAGGGCCAGCCACCCACTGCCTGGCTCAGAGCATTCTGGCCGCAGCCTCCCGAATCTAGCTGCCTCCCAGCCCCGGTGTGCAGTCCACGCTTGCCAAGTCCAGCGGCGGCTTCCCTCTGGCCAGTTCTCTTCGCCAGTTCTCGGGCTTTCACCTCACTTGACCAGGCAGCAGCATGGACACAGGTGACGATCTCTCACTGGTCTCCTCATCGTGGTTTTCAGGGTATGAGGCCTGTCCCTCTAGTCCCTTCAGCCTTCTTTCTGGCTCCTTGTGCCCCGTGGTTCCCCTCGAGGTAAGCATGCGATGTAAGCATGCGGTGGAGATCTTCCTTCAGCCGCCTACCTTAACGTATCAACCCTTCCCCCAGGGTCGTCTCAATTAATGTCTTAACTGTCAACACAATTTGTAATCTGATGATACTCAAAATTAGATTTCCACCCTGAATCTGTCTCTGGAACTTGATGCACATACATTCATATATCCAACTTACATTTTTCATTTCCCTGTGCTGGACAGTGGGCATTTCAAACCGAACTGGCCTAACTGAATTCTTAATCTTCCCCACATCCTGTTTCTCCCCTCCTCTATCTTCCTCATCATAGTATGTGAGACCCACAGTGCCTCAGGTCTTGGACAACTCCACCTGTTATCCTTGCTTCCTCTTTCCTCAGGCTTCACACCCGCAGGGTACCACTTCCTGTTCACCTCCATAACGTGTTCTAAATGACACCACTTTTCTGAATCTTAATGGCTATTGATTTTTTCCTACACTATGCTTTCTGAGCTCCTTCTCGACTCTCATCCCTGTTATAGACTGTACTTATTTTCTATTCAATTGCCAGCATTCCTTTAAAAAATACGAATTATGGGATACCATGATCAAAAATGTTCAATGGCTTCCCTCTCATTTAGAAGAAAACCCAAGCACCTAACTTTCTTATAAAAGCTGAAGCTAATCATCTCAGCTTTCCACCAAGACATTACCATTCCCCTCTTCATCTGGATCTTCATCTTCACGCACGTGAACTTTTCTCTGCACTGAAATTTCAGCTGATCCCCCGCTTGTTCAGCGAGGCCTTCCTGGACCAGTGCTCCTAAAGTAGCCACAGGGACTCTTTCAAAAGTGCCACCTTGTGTTAAGTAATTGCACGATACTTTATGTTGTGCTGTAATTCTCTTACGTTTTAAAATTTATTTATGTGTGCATGGGTTCATCCATCTCTTCCTTCATTAAGATGTCTACCGTGTGTGAACAGAGACTTTACCTACTTTCTTTCCCTCCATCTTCAGCATTTTACACATTGCCCCTCAGGAGAAGGCAAGTTGCATCAGGATTGTAATATTAGTGTAGGAAATCAAGGCGTGTGAAAACAGCTATCAAAACACCTGAAGAGGAATTTCTACTTAAGTATTTGAGAAGGGGGGAGAGTGTAGCATGAATTAACCTTTAAATTAAACCAGCTTTTAGTTCCTTGGCCACATTGTCACCGGTTGATCTGTGAGGGGCCTGGTGAAAATGAGTGTTTGGAATTGAAGCACTTTGCTTCAGAATCATAGCAGGCAGTACAATATTTTTAAGGTAAGAAAAGTAATCAGTGGCATTTGAATAGCTTAGGACGGGGGCCAGGAGCAAACACTGTGTGATACTGTGTGAGAAGAACTATAAAGTCAATGGAACTGCTAAGAATGAAAGTATTAGGCATGGAATGCTAAACGTTAGTCACTGATATTATCCCTTGACATAACCTGCTAAACAAGAGTAGGTGTTTGTCAAAAAGGCCAAAATTAAGTGAAAAACTAAAAAAAAAAAAAAAAGTCTCTTGCACACACATAAAACTTTCTTCCCAAAGAAACTTGGATCTGAAACAATTTTTTAAAAATCATGCTTAGGCTCCTACAACTTGCAGGATTTCCGTTCCTAAATTCTTGTTTCTCTACATATAGGATATTATAAAGCCCACCAATGAACTCTTTTTTCTTACTTTTTTCCATGTGTATTTATTAGTACATATTAGTATTATAAAGTATTTGGTTTCATTGTGGCATTTTCTTACATGCATCTAACAAACTTCTGTCATGTCCATTCCCCCGTTATTGCCCCTCACAGTCCCCTGCCCTCATCTCCTTTCTCTTGGCTAATAGTCTTTCTCTTCTGCTGTTGTGTCTTTCCCTCCAGATTTTACATTACGAAAACTCGCAATCCTCGTCTTTCTGAGCTACAAGCTCTAACTTTATCACTGTTAGTGAATTAACTAAAACAGCTTTGTAGAAAAATAACAGTTACATTTTATGTTTTTAAAAAATTCTTGCCAAGTAGAAATTTGGGAGAAAAGAAATAGGCTATTAAGTATTCTGTATAGCCAAAAGTATTAATATTTTTGTAAAATTGTCTACTCTGCATATTATTTTAGTTTTTGACTTTATCTGTGAGTCGAAAAAAATCTCGATACAGTTTCAAAGTGAATACTGGATTAGAAGTTTGCAGCAAATTGACTTTTTTTTTATTGAAAGATACTCAGTATCTAAAGTGGCTAGCTGTGTGGATAACTTCTAAATATCTCCCTTCCTGTTGAGGATTATTTCTCTTCCAGTTAAAACTTCCAATTTTAAGATTCAAACACATGGAAAGTTATTAAACTAACTATAAAATTTTTTGCTTGATTTTTATGAAGAATTGCAAGATGGTTGCATTCGTCATCTTTGGTTATTTTTATACTCTAGGCTCAGCTATCCTATGGTTTCCTCCAAGATTAATTCCAAGTCCTTTCCACTTAATTTTTTTAAACACACAGAGGGCTTAATTAAAATAAGGGTTTAAATGGGACCATTTTATCATCAGTATTCTAGTCCATTGATAATGGCTTATCGAACCCTTCATTTTAGATCTTGGGTTTTCCCTAATAAATATTTTATAGCTGTGACTCTTTTTGCTCTCCAATTTTTGTTTCATGATGAGACATAAATTCCAAAAAAGAATTTTAGAAAGAGCTTATTTTCCTTTTTTTTTTCCCCCTTACTGTCATATATTTCTTTCAAACTCTTGGCGTCCACCGACTGCTGAGATGCTGGTGTTTCTTTCCTAGTTGGTAAACAACGGGAGTTGTGAAATGTCCTGGCCTTGGCCAGAACGAGTTGAGATGCTCAGCAGAGGAACTTAGTCCTCTCCATAAAAGGACTTTTAACCTCGTCATGGCTGTCCCAAGGCCATGAATATACCACTGCATGAATGGTTTTCTCCTGTTGATAGGAGAGGTTTGGATGAAGAGAGATTCTCTTTAGCTGATGCCTCTCTGAATTCCTTGTACACTGTGGATTCTTCCCCAGAATGAAGGGTGAATTAAAAGTTAGACATCATTTACCAGCAAGAGAGCTGGTAAACCTCCATCCTTCACATCCTCCTCCCTGAAGGCAGGTTGGAGGGTTTCTTTCAAAGCCTTTTCATATACAGTTAGTTTCCTTGGGCTGCTGGAACAAGCTATGAACTCGCTGGAACAAACTATGAACATGATGTCTTAAAACAAGGGTCAAGTGGTAAGCAGAGACCCTCCGGAGCGTGTCTGACCCTGTCTCTCCAGCTTTGGGGACCGTCTGCAGTCCTCGGCTTGTGGCTCTGTGGCCCCTGCCTCTGTCTCCAGGTTTACGTTTCCCTGTGATCTGTGCGTTGTATCTCCGCCTCTCTCCGTTTAAGGGCCCTTGTGATCAGAGTCAGGGCTCACCTGAATACTCCAGAATAATCTGTCAGGCTATTTAATTTAATCATACCCTCAGAGAGCCTTTTCCCTGATAAAGTAGCATTTCCAGGTTCCAGAGGTGGGGATCTGCTCTTTTGTGGTCGTGCTTGCTCAGCAAACTCTAGCCATTTTCCAGGTCTGTCTCCCATCGTACTTTCTGCCAGGTAGAGACCTAAGTTTAAGATTCCCAGATATGCCCACCTAAATCTGCCGCCTTCTGTCTTTTTCCTTTGTTTTCTTTAGAATTATATTTGTATGTTTTTCTGGGTATACCAGTGATATGTTTTCACTAATTAAAAATTTGTTTAAACAAAGTTTTAGCAAAATAAAAATCACCTACAACCAATCCAAAGATAACTTATAGTAACATTTCTACATTTTTTCTCAGTGTTTGGCATCCTCAACATGTAATAACACACTAAGTGTACATTTGATGAGTCAATGAATAAATGAAGGAAGAAACTAGTCACACTTAGCTTTCTACTCTGTGGTGGAGGAGGTGGAACGTGGCTTCCCAGGTCTGACTGGGTCCTCACACCTTAAGAGCTGCACGCTACTCCATGTGGGCCCAACATCCCTCTGTGACGTGGGTGGTACGGCACATGTCCGTTCTCAGTGGATGTTAGTTGTGATGCAGGAGAAAAAGGAGTTTCACTCCAAGTGGAACAACATGGAGTGGAAATTGATGGGAATAGATTGTGTGTCAACATCTGGCTCTTCTCCATTATCTTTGAAAAATGACCTAGGCCGTCATAAGACAAGCAGTAAGATGGTCTGGGCAAATGCTAATGGCAGTGGGGAGTAGGAAACAATTCCTAGACTAGATAAACATTGAGAAAGGGGCTTTCCCATTTTGAGAGTGCAACTGGGGAATTTTGGCTTTAGAATCATATTGTCCTTTTCCTTTATTTGCAATCTGTTCCCTCCCACCACCAACATAATCGTGGGATTCTTCATTCTCCAATGAATCCAAACATATTGAAAAATAGAAGGGACCCCTGTGTGGCTAGAATTTTGGTGTGGAGACTCCACGGAAAGCAATCCATGTGCTTCTCTCTGTGCAGAGGGGGCCTTCAGGGAGTAAGTGATCCTGCGTCCAAACAGAAATGAGGAAGAGGATTTACATGAGAAATATCCAAACACCGCAAAAATTTATCTGTCACAATTCACTCTATCTTTTTACGTAAATGCTCTTTTAAAATTTAAATGACTCAGAATGGCAGTATTTCTCAAGTGCTCGATCTACGGTTTACAATATAAAATAGCAAGATAAGATATCTGCATAAGGAATTTGTTTCTATTGGCTCTTATAGTCTCATGCTATTGTGTTTGTCAATGTTAAGTAATACTGTAGTTTAAAAATATTACGTGGATCACTTGTTCTTGCGTGTTTTATTAGTTAAGGAAAATTGCATATTCTGCCCTGTAGTGTGTACAGCTTTATTAATATTTTCTATTTGTTCTATAAAGCAGTTTATAACAGTTCATAGATCAGTGTTCTTCAACGAGTTTACATATCAGAGTTACTTGGGTCAATCTCAGAATAGTTCCAATTTGTAGACCTTCCCCATTTCCCTCCTCTCCCTGGCAGTGCCTAGAAGAATCTGTGTGACTAATTTCACAAAGCAAAAAGATGCTTGAAAACTATTTATACAACTTCTTCAAATTGACTGTTGGTTAAAAATAGGAACATAAATTCATTTAAGAAGTATAATTAAATCCTTAAAGCATCTTGGATCTTCATTTTTTTGTTGTTGTTGTTGTTGAAACATATATGTATTAGGAATCCCTGTGTCAGCATCTATCTGGAGCTGCTAGAGCTTATTTTCTTCATCTATAGAAGAAGTATGTTGGTGAGAGGCATTGGGCAAATGATACACAGAACATGCATTGTGGTTAGCAGAGTCACTGAAGAAATATTAGCGATCATCATCATCGACATCTTATGCTATGCTGTTTGTTATGATTGCTAAAGAGAGGTCTTACTCCTTCAGGCTGTCTAGCCTTTTAAGCATGATGTAAAAACTCACTTCAGATTTTCCGGTTAGTTTGTCTGTCATGATAATAAGACTGGATAATAATGCTACCAGCTATAAATTGAACCCTCAGTATAATCATTTCATTATTTGGTGATTAGTGAAAATGGCCCTCAAGTATCTTGCAGGCTTATGGGATATAAGAAAGATTTTTAAATATTAAAAACAGCTACCATGTACCAGGCATTTTTCTACAAACTTCTCATTTATTAGTTTACAATGATGTTATGAAGGAAGTTCTATTTTTATCCACTTTAAAGATGGAGGAGATGAGGAATAGGAAGCAGTCTGAAGTCACATGGCCAATAAGTGGGACAAGTGACGCAGAGGGAACCTGGACCAAGGCAGGCTGACTCCAGAATGGATTTACTAAACCACAAGATTCCTTGTTGTGAGCAGATTAATAGATGGTCAGAACACTTGTGGGCATAATTTGCTATCTCTTCTAAGCATACAATATCCTGTTTCCTTTTCATAACGAGGCTTTGTGTATAGTGCTTGCTTCAATTTTTTTTTTTTTTGCCTTCCCTCAGCAATTCTTAGATACAAGAATGCAAAGACTTATTGATCTTTTTACACTATTATATTCTTTGTGCCTGGAATAGGGCTTGGCACATACTTGGTGTTATTTAATAAGTATATATTGAATAAATTAATGAAAGTATTTGCTACAAAGAAAAAAATGACCCAATTTATGTTACTGTAACAAAAACTGTTGAATAGTGTTTATTTCACCTTGAACTTATTTTCAATATCTGGTTAAAATAAACATTCAAGTATATTGTCAAGATGGGACTTTAGCTAGTTGCTTGTGATCTCATGACCATTATTCATGCTGGGGAAAAATCTCATCACTGTGTTTATGAAACTAACAAAGTGTTCATTTATGTACTGCACAGATGTGGGTTTTTCTAACCCAGTTTCCAAATAAGATGCCCCTGTCTGTTTTCAAAAGCATCCAGCCTCATCCCAACGTCTTGTGGTTTTGGCTCAGTGACCTGATATTAACTGGAAATGAGATTTCTTTTTGATAGCAATTTTAGCTGAAAGAAAACT
>PVJO010012931.1:0-53640 GCA_004026905.1 Hystrix cristata | reverse complement strand
GGTGTTCTTGATACAGGCACAGGAGTGGCTTAAATCATGCCCGACATCACGAATAATTAAGGGCATGCAAATCAAAACCACAACGGCGTATCACCTCTCACCTGCTAGAGTGGGTATTATTTAAAAACTGAAAAGCCAAGTACTGGTGAGGATGTGGAGGCAAAGGAACCCTTCCACGCATACTGCGGATGTAAATTATTTCGGCAATTATGAAAAGAGGCTGGAGTGTCCTCAAAATATAAATACAGAATTACTATGTGATCAGCATCATCGTGTCTGTTTATTTATCTAAACATTTCGCAATCAGTCTGTGAAAAATGTGTCTGGGTTTCCATGTTTATTGCAGCATGACTCAGAGCCACCATGATAAGGAATAAACCCCAAGGGTCTGTCAATGAGCTAGTGGACAAATACGCCTTCTACATGCACTGTGGGCTGCTAATTGCTCTAAAAATACAAGAGACTGTAATTTATGACAACAAACATGGACTCAGATAAGGTTATGGTAAGAAATAAGTCAAACAAATCTGAAAATACCTCAAGTTCTCACTCATAGATACAACCTAAAACAAGTGAACTAGAGGACCACAGTGTGGAATGGTATCTACTGGGGAAAGGGGCGTGGAGGAGATGGAGACAGGGCAGGCGGGCAGGGAGATGCCCTGCAATGGGGGCACCTTTGACTTTTAGGTCTATTACAGAGCACGCAAGTGCAGCTAACAAATAATTACTGAAAAGTTCAATATTGCTGAGAGGGGAAATTTCAAGTGTTCTCATCACAAAAACGTTGAATGCATGTCATTTGATGATTTAAATCAAAATCATAACTTCTCTTTCTACTGATATACAACTATAATTAGTTTGTACCAAAAAATTGTTTAAAAGTAAAAATATTGAATAATTTGAAAAAGTTTTCACTTGTTTTCTCAATTTCTTTATCATTGCACATATGTGGATAGCATCTGAACTCACTTTATTCAGTCATGAAAATTGTAAGTTTTTCTCCTGAAATCAGTGATATCTGTCTCTCAACCCTTGCACACATTCTGAGTGTTCCTGTTTTTGTCCCCTTGGTGAAGTGTACACGCCTTTTTCTCTACTGTTCTGGATATCATTGTTTTATTCGTATATTCATTAAAACATTTCTCTTTTTCAGTTATTTTCGTTTTTTGTTAGTACATATATGCATTACATAATGATCACATTCATGGTGGGGAGCTGGTGCATGTACATAACCCTTTTCCATTTCCTTTGCCTCTTCTCCCCTCCCTCCATCTCGTCATCCTCTTCCCTTAGGAGAAGATCTGCATATTTCCTACTATCTTTCATTTTCCTCTTTATTTATATTTTGGGTTTCTCATGTAAGAGAAACCATGTTGTACTTAAGTTTGGGTGTCTGATTTATTTCACGTAATATTATGGTCTCCAGGTGCATCCATTTTCTTACAAATGACTCGAGTTTATCCTTGTTTATGGCAAAGTAGGACCCCTTTGTGTGTAAATCGCACATTGTCTTTCTCCACTATCTGTTGATGGACATACAGGCAGCTTCCAAGACTGACCTATTATGAATTGTGCTGCTCTGAACATGGGTGTGCAAGATGATTTTAACTCTTTCCGAAGATACCTATAAGGGGAATATCTGGGTTAAATGGAATTTCTAGTTTTAGTTTTGGAGGACTCTCCATACTGATTTCCATAGTTGTACTAGTTGGCATTCTATGTGCATTTCTTTTTTTATTTTTAATTTTTACTTTCATTAGTACATATTTGTAGCACAAATGATTGCATCATTCGTGGGGGTTTGGTTCATGTACATGTACACGCCACTAAATTTTGTTTTTTATAAAAGGATGACAATCATCTTGTTTGTTTTCTTTTCTTTCCTTTTCTCTTTTATTATTTTAAAGGAAGTCCTTTCAGTGCTGATGTACTTCACAATTTTTGTATGTTAGATGCACGATTTGGGGGTGACACTTGTGGTGGCTGAAGTTCAGAAGGACTCTTCATGCGCTCCTGTTTTAGGGTGAATCCCGCGGGCGGGAGGACACAATTCCTTCAGTTGCTGTGGTGATGTTTTTATTGCTGCCCTCGGTTCTTTTCTTGTCCCGAAGGGGCAGCACTCTGACCAGCACAGATGTCCTGGGAGAAACCACGTGTCTGTCCCCAGGTGGGAGGCACACTCCAAGGCTCTGGGCTGATGAAATCCCAGAAATTCTCATCAGGGAGATCTCCGTCCTTGCCTTTCCCTGCACCCTGGCCACTGGGAACAAAGGACGCCTTAAACAATGAAAGAATTTGGTGTTTATTCTTAGCACAGATGCTGTGTTAGGGAGTAACGGCAGTCAGAAGATGTCTCCTCTTTATGAAGAAATTGAAATCAATATGCTGCAACGCACAACTTTGCTGAAAAGAAGAATTAAACGAATATTTAACTAAAAAGAATACCTTGCTGAGATTAACAAAATAGAACACAGGATACGGGTATACGTGGGGAAGTTTTTCCATGCTGCTGTACAGGATAAGAGAGAGCTGGGCCAGTGAGTGCGGGAAGCGCGCATGTGGTTTGGAGAAGGTCAGTCTGAGGCAGGATACTACAAACACAATGTGATAGTTCAGATATATAGTGCATTATAAATTCAAAGCATAAAACCAAGAGAAGTTTATGTGATTTGCATTTTATAAGTATTATTTTAACTGAGTTAGAACTTATTTTGTCTCTTTCATTCTCTTTTTAAGCCTTTATATCACAGAAGAATGTGGAACTCTCTCATTGCTAAAGGCAGAATTAGATAATTCTAATACTTATAGAGGGTTCTGACATTGATGTGATTCCATGTGCAAAATCTGCTTGTGTTAGTTTCAAATAATACATCTTTTTTATGACAAGAAGAAAGATGATCATACATCTTCTTCATAATAGCAATGAACCTTTGGCTTTTATGAATAACATAAATGTGATCATTTTTCTTAAGAAGTTACACAAAAACAGGAAAAATATTTTTAATAACTAGTTCAGCACTTTCATATAAACTACTCTATTCATCTTTTTCAAAATCTTTTGAATTGTGGAACAAATTTCAAAAAGCACAACTTAGTCTTTATTACTTATGGAGATGCAGAAAAGTATTTAATGCCATTCAGGACTCAGTACTTACAGGCTCACAGGGGAGATAACATACACCCAACCACAAGCACACTACTTAGGGGTTTAAAACCTGCAACTCACGTTTTCCAGGGTCCGTAAGCTGGCACATGCTCTGCTGTGTCAGCTGTACACCACCGGGGGCGCTCGCACTGTGGCCCACGCCCGTACATGTATTTTATAATAAGGTTTATGACTCAAACCCTTGGAAAGACCTAGAGCAGGAAGTACAGAGAGAGGAAGCCAACTGACTTCACATCTCATGCAGACAAAGTTTGCATCTTGATACAGAAGATATTAAGTCACTGTCTTTATACCACAGTCATTACATAATTTTTAAAGCATATTTTACAAATGTAAGAACACTTTTCTTATGGCTACCATGGCTGGGTATATTTTATACTTCTTGAGACAGTTTGATACTAAAAGATATGAATACACTGACTGGGATGATCTTTTCTTTGAACAGAAGATTTCTGACTTCTTTCAATGTGTGTTTGCTGAACAGTTCCTAAGCAGAGTGGGAAAACAGGATAAAGTGATTGGTAAAACTAGCCAGATTGTGAGGTTTAATTTAGTTAAATGTACTCTCTCCATATGTAGATACAGATAGATAGATTGCTTTCCCCCTTCTGCTTTGGGCTGTAGATGTGGGGTTTACTCACACCAAAACCATCCAACCTTCAACTAACGGTATCCGTGAGGGGCGAGAAGTGAAAATTGCGGGCAGCACTCTCTCTCACCACAGTAACTGGCACAGCTGTGAACGTCACTCATGCACTCACCCTGCCTGTGTCATCTCCGATCTCCCCACCACCCTTCTGGACTTTAAGCTGTGACAGCCTCAGGGGCAGGGCAACGCCCGGTGCCCTCACACAGAACCACACTGTATTGACCAGGTCGGTCTCTTCCCAGGTTCCAAACTACGACATCGTAACTTAAAAGACTGGTGCAACTGTGGAATAGCTACTTACTCCTGGAGTTCCCTTATTCCTAAAATCACGGATTATTAGAATATTTACACTGAAGAATTATTTTGAAAATCAAATGAGACAAATCACGTAAAGTGTTTAGAAATCTGTCAATCTTATGTTTCTGACAGACATTAATTGCTGTTGTTAGGTTTCATCACAACAGTAAATAAGTGAAAAATAATATTCCACTCTTAGCCCCTTGGTCAGCTGCCATCATCTGGTGTCGTTGGTTACTTCCAGATCAGAGAAGATGAGGTATGGATCCAGTAAACAGAACCACAGTGACAGAGCTCATCTTCCTGGGATTCTCGGGCTCTCCCTCCCTGCAGCTCACCCTCTTTGTGACCTTCCTCTCTGTCTACCTGCTCTCCCTCACGGGAAACACGCTCATCATTTGCATTGTTCTCATGGACGCCACACTCCAGACACCCATGTACATTTTCTTAGGAAATCTGTCCTTCTTAGAGATCTGGTACACCACAGCCACAGTGCCCAAGCTGCTGGCCACCTGCCTCTCCACACCTGCCACCATCTCTGTCCCCGGATGTATTGCCCAGCTCTACTTCTTCTTCTCCATGGGAGCTACAGAGTGCATCCTGCTAGCCGTGATGGCCTATGACCGGTATGTGGCCATATGCATCCCTCTGCGCTACTCACTTCTCATGAACGCTCGGATCTGCCTGAAGTTTGCAGCTGGATCTTGGATTGGGGGATTCATCGCTCCTCTTCCCACCACCATACTCGTCTCTCACCTAAACTTTTGTGGCCCCCAGAAGATCAACCATTTCTTCTGTGACTCGGACCCCATTTTTAAACTCTCTTGCTCAGACACATTTTTTGTGGAGGCTCTGAGCTACACATTTAGCTCTATTGTGATTCTAAGTTCTTTATTTCTTACTTTCTCCTCTTATGGCAATATTGTGGCCACCGTGGTCAGGCTGTCTTCCCGAGAGGCTCGGAAGAAAACTTTCTCCACCTGTGCCTCCCACCTCACCGTAGTCACCATCTACTATGGCACCATTATCTTTGCCTACGTCCGCCCTCCAGCCAAGTACAACTTCACCATTGGTAAAGTGGTCTCTGTGTTCTACTGTGTGGTCACCCCCCTGGTAAACCCGCTCATATACACCCTGAGAAATAAGGAAGTGAAGAAAGCTCTCAGGAAATTTCTAGTGGGAAAAGCATTTCTCTTCACTAGAAAGATGGAGAAGTTTTGACTTCTCAATGAAATTGAACTATGTAGAGTGGTTACTTAAATCTTATTTGCAAATGGTAAGTACTGCAAATTATAGTATAAATTGGTGCCATTTAATATGGTAATATTTGTGTGCCTTAAAGTTTTGTTTTGAATGCTACTAACGTGCTATTCTATACTTTGTGTATTAGGGTCTGAATACAATGTCACAATGAAAGAAACCTTAATGACATAAGATTCCTGAGCACAAGGCACTCACAAGTGGAAGAGACTGGCTAAGTCTCACACATCAATTAAGTATTTTCATAACTCATACAATAACAGAAAATATGGGCCACAAATCTGTTTAATGGAGAAGGTTCATGGTAACATAACCATTTATATCTCGAAAATACATTCATTCACCAAATATCAAGCACATATGGTGTATCAATGCTACACTTACTCATCGATGATTATTTTGTTATTAATATAAAGATAGCTAGTTATTCATTAGAAAAATGATACACATTCAGGATTTTTTGGATAACATAAAGCAATAAATAAATTAACCAAATTTAAAAACATTAACAAGGGCTCCATAATTGGAAAACAAAGAATGAAAAAATCTGAGAGGGACAGTACAAGAATGGTACATTTAATGTGGAAAAGTGTTCACTCTTAGATTTCTACAAAAAATCCAAAGAGATACGTAATTAAGCAAAAAGTAATTTGATGCTGAAAGAAAGGTAGAAAAAAAGGAAGAACTACCGGTTTTGCGTTGTATCATCACATGTGTGTATGAAAACGCTTTGCGATTTCTATTAATTTAGTGTAATTTACCAAGAGCTGGGAAGGGTGCCAGGGGAATAAGGTCCCAGCCATGCTTCGGAATGTGCAGGCGGGTGCTCCTGTGTCCTCTTCCTTCAAAGCCCGGCCGGGGGAAGAGCAGAATCGACTCATCTAGAAGGAGCAAAGTCTCACTTCAGACTCTAGAGCAAGAATCTGCGCGCTCACGAGACCACCACTGACAGTTCAGAAGACCAGTCCTGACAGGCGCTCTCTCAGACAGCTGAGGCTTTTATACAAGATCTACTTAACAATAAGATGATTAATAAAACCAGCAGTTTCTACAAATGCCATGTTAAAATCTTCTCTCAGTTTAAACTTCAGGATGTGATTTTCTGGAATACATAGTAAAATATTTTCAGAATGTCGAGTTAATTTTTATTTTGAGGAGTGTTTCTTAATGATTTTTAACATTTTATTAGTGTCTATTATATACACAAAATAATTTGGCTTTGGTTTGACATATTGGTACCTGCATGTAATATTCTTTGATTATTCTCACCTCCACACTGCCGCCAACAGGGCCTTCTCTTTCTCTCATCCTTTTCCTCATAGCTTCCAATATTTTTCTAATTTCCTGCCATCGCTCCCTTTTGTTCTTTAATTTCAGTTACCACGTATGTGAGAAAATGTGGGTTATTTGACCTCCTTCTGGGCGGGCGAGATCTTCGTCCTCACCGCCGTGTCCTACGATCGCTATGTGGCCATCTGCCGTCCCCTGCGCTACGAGGCCATCATGGATGGCGATGCCTGCGTGCTGGTGGCAGGCGCTTCCTGGGCCGTGTACACCGCCGGCACGTTTTCTGGGCCCTGCTGCGGCTCCGGTGTGATTCCAGAGTTCTTCTGCAACGTTCCCTCCTTACTCGGGATTTCCTGCTCCCACACGCTCCTGGCGGTCTACCCCAGCGTGGGAATCGGGCGTGTCTAGGTCTGTCCTGCTTCCTC
Source organism: Hystrix cristata (assembly GCA_004026905.1). Lineage (NCBI taxonomy): Eukaryota > Metazoa > Chordata > Mammalia > Rodentia > Hystricidae > Hystrix > Hystrix cristata. The sequence goes on along the minus strand of PVJO010012931.1, from coordinate 46,553 downwards.
TGCATTGTGATCTCCTACGTTCACATTCTCTCAGCTGTGCCGAGGACGCCGTCTGTGCAAAGTCAGTCAAAAGCTTTCTTCACGTGCCTCCCTCACCTCATCGTCGTCAGTTTTTATCCTCAGTGCTGTCGCTGTTTACCTGAGGCCACCTTCTGATGCACCCTCAGCGACCGACAGGCTGCTGTCTGTGAGCTACACTGTGCTCCCTCCAATCCTTAATCCCGCCGTCTACACCCTGCGGAACGGTGACATGAAACGGGGTCTGAGGAGGCTGCTGCCGGCCCTGCCTGCGCACCCGGCTCCCTTCAGGTAGCGCCCTCGTGTCTGTGCCCGACGCGGGGCCTGAGGGGGACTGCTTCTCACCTCTAACTGTGGGGAGGCCTGGGGGGCATGTATGCACCTTTGGCGCTGAGAAAGTAAACGTGTAGGGTCACCTGAGGTCACAGCTGCATCCCACGAGGCCAGTGAGCAAGTCACAGAGTCCCCCGCGCTCTTCTGACAGAGCATCTCTCCTTGGTGGCTTAGCTTTCTGAAAAGATTGGTCGTTTTTCATGTCAGATTCCATTTTGGTGGTGTATTAACTCACTTCCGTGTTTCATTTATTGAAAACAAAGAAAAAAATCGAGCCGGTGCCGTGGGTCCCCTAAATGGAAAGCATCCGAACCACCGACGTGAAGCACGTGCAGCTTCCCCGAGCTTCAGACCGTTGGGTACCGTTGGGACATTCTTGCAAAGCCGCCTGCCACGGCGCCGGCAGAGGGGACACCGAGCTGCATCCTCCCGGGGACCCTGGTCACTCAGGCGGACGGTCTCCAGCAGGGCTCAGGGCTCTCCCGAAGGAGCAACCCCGCAGCGTCTTCAGGCTTCCATGTCTGTGATTCAGAACTTACAGCGCTCTACCACTTGAGCTAAGTCCCCAACCCCCTTTCCTGTATTTTTATCACAAGAGAAAATACTGATTGAAAAACGTTTTTCTTTACAAGATTTATAGTAGTAAATACAGAAGACTGATAGAAAAGCCACGACTTTTAATCATTTATCTCGTAACCAATTTAGGCAAGAATCAACCATGGACGTTAAAACCATTTGGAGGAGACGGAGAGGAGACATCTGAGCATTGTAAAGAGGGACGCAGCTGGTGTCGCGATCCGCCCGTGGGCACCATTTCCAGTGTGCCCAACTATTGTCATCCTTGTGGGGACCGGGATCTTACCAGGGGTTAAATCATGCTTCGAAATATCCTTTCCTTCACGTTGACCCAGAACCTAGTCGTGGAGAGCTTGTTGTTACTCTCTGTAAATTCCTGCTGAGAAGATCTGCCTTTGTATACCTGGCTTTTTAAAGTATATACATTTTAAAGAAAAACAAATTATAGCAATCTATGTGTTTTTGTAATAAAGTGTGTTTTGTCTTGGCACTAAGCCACACCATGGACCAAAATATGCATTACAAGATGTTCAATTTTGACCCAAGTGGGTCTCTTTTTCCCCACTTTGAATCACAAGGCTGAAGTTAAGCAGTGAAGAAAGTTTTACGGATCACTGTAATATGATGTCTTTAAGTGTTTCGGAAAGATAACTAGACAGCGGGAGGCTGGAGTAAGTAGAACTTCTCCCTTTAGCGTTTTGAGGAATATCCATACTGGATAAAAGCAATAGCAAAACTCCCTGCCTTAGGTGGCTTCTGCTGCATCGTCTTTGGGTATTGTTGAAGGAAAAGATGGTCCAATGCGAACTTAACCAAGCCTGAGAACCGATGTCCAGTTTTCATGAAAATAGAGGACAGGATAGCAGATTTGACATTAATTCTATGTGAAAAACCATTGGAAAAACATGACATGTGGGGCATTCCACAGAAGAAGCACTCGAGAGTGCTCAAAGAGGTATTAAAGTTGTTTGAACAAAATGACCCGTGAGTCTCAGAGACTCAGATAAGTTATACACTCGTGAAAACATTAAGCTTTATAAAGTGTCGGGGAGTAAGTCTCAAAATACCCTTCCTGGGAAAATAAGTTTTAAATCATTTAAAAATATAAAAGAAATGGGCGTAGTCGGAGTATTGACTGGGTACACGGAAGAGAAGAATCAATAAAGTGTCAATTCTCCTGAAGTAATCATTAAAATTTATTTAAGAGTCTAATAACCCCACATCTTAAGCAGGTAAAACATTTTATGTGTTTAAACAAATCAACTACAGGTGGAAGGTGCAGCTTGGTGCTAAAAAACATGACTAGCGTGGGCGAGGTCATGGCTTCTTCCCTCAGCACACCAATCAGTCAGTCGATCAATAACTGAGTGAATGAAGGAATATTTTACCTGGTGAGAATGAATTACTGGAAATTTTCATTTAAAATGGGATTAATCTTTTTATTGAAAATTCATATTTAAAATCCTCAACTAAGGAAGAGCCATAAAAATTAAAACAATTTTTAGAAAAGAAAAAGCAGGTATCAAGACTGCTATGACGTTATGACCGTTGTGAGGGTGACCGTTCAGGGACAGCCGATGGCCAGAGGGACAGGCCAGCCCACCCATGAGGGGTGAGGCGGACACGACCGAGGTGACATCAGGTGTCAGCGGGAAAGGAAGGCCTGGGGTGAGGACTCTTCGTTAATTAGCATCACGCATTGAAAAAGTCCAGTTAAAACTGTGTACAAAAATTAAATGCAATTGAGTTAGACTCCCGAAGTGATCATCAGGACTCCAAAACATTTAAAAGGTGCAAGGCATGAAAATGACAAGGAATTGCCTAAACAAACCGAAAAGCAACACTCTGAGAGGGAACTATTGATAACTGCGACTGCATAAAAGTTTGACTTGCTTTCATACAACAAAAGTATCGTGTTGAAAAAGCAAGAGTCTCAGAAAATAATTCAAAGGTATAAATAGCTGTTTCCCAGACCACACACAGATACCATAATAAAATAAACAAACATGCAAGTTATAGAAAGCACACAAATGATGAAGACTGAAATACAGTCACATTCCGAAATGACCAAGAAAAAACACATTAAATTCTAAATTAGATACTTCTTTGCAGTTATTAAAACCTTCAAACATTAATAGTATCAACTCTTGGTCAAATTGTGGAAAAATGAGAATGACTCGGAGTATAAATCTACTCAAGAGCTTTGGCACACGGTTGGCACTTTCTAGAGAAGTTCAGCAAGACAAGGACAGAGACACGGAGACAGAGAGACAGAAACTGAGACCAAGAGACAGAGACAGAGACAAAAAAATACCCAGAGGAAATAGCCAGAGGAAAATCCTTCTGGCCAGGGTCTGAACATGGCATTTTATTAATTTGCACCTTATTCTTGAAACTTCTTTTGATTTTCAGGCCGGTGCTGAGATTGAACTAGAAACTCACACATGATAAGCATGTGCTGTACCACCAGGTTACACCACCAACCTCCCTTCTTTTAAGACTTTCTTGGATTTCTTATTTATTGCGACCCTTCAACTAGTACTGTTCATTTAAGGAAATAAACCTTTCTCATTTTTATAATATTTATAAATGATAAATATAGAAGCAAAGAAATACATTTTCCTACTCTGGTAACGTAAAAATTTAGTTGTTTAAATCAATTGACAGAAAGCACTCTGAGACCGTCCATTTAGATAAAACTGGCCAAAGGTCATGTCTTTTGTAACGAGTCCTAAGCACCCAGGAGAGAGAATTAACCTTTTCCCAGAGGACTCAGTGGCGCAGAAGCCATCACTTAACAGCACGTTGTTTCCAGCTTGAAGCTCACTAGGACGAAGGGGAGGAGACGCAAAGTGCCAAAAGGGATGCCGGACACGAGGGCAGGACGGGCAGCCCAAGGAGACAGACAGGAAGCAGAGGCAAGATGAGCGGTCCAAAGACTGCAGAAGACTGAGTCTCTCCAAGCACATGCGTGCTAAGATCAAAATCCTCGCCGTGAGTAATGAGGTAACCAAACGGAGATAAAGAGAGAAGGAGGATAATATCAGTCAAAATACTCTTAAATGTAGGAAATTGTGAAATAACAACAGGAGAAAGGTGAGGGCACAGGCAGAGTGGGTGGGGTCTCTGGCAGGAAGAACGCCAGCTAGGAACGCGGGAAGAGTCCCGCTACAGCGCCAAGGCCAGCCCAACATGGCGATCACAGAGCAGCATGTGTGACGGGTCCGCCAGGGTGCTTGCCCAGCACCACAAATCTCCTGGGAAGCAGGCACAATACAAACACAGTTATCGTGACAAAATGCTGCCTCTTTCTATGAAACGAAGCTTGTGAACTTCAGGTTCTAGAAGTCCACCTGTAAGAAATGTAACTTACATGGTATAGTCACTCTGCAAATTTTTTCAAACCCTATCTATTTTTTACAAAATAGATTAATTTAAAAATCAAATGGTAACATTTTCAAACTACTTCTTTCCCTGGTTTCTTTAGACTCTCGTCAAGTCATCTGCGCTGTCTCTTAGACTGACGTGCACTTTAAGTATCTTGGGATGTAAAGCAGCGTATAGAGCAGGGATGGTGAACCTTTCAGAGACCAAGTGCCCAAACTACAACCCAAAACCAACGTACTCATTACAAAGTGCCAACACTGCAATTAAATCTGAATAGGGAGGTTTTAGTTTAGAAAAACAACACGGAGACGTGGCTCGTAGGCCAACAGGATAGAGAACAGTGTGTGCAGGCCTTAGAACAGGGGCCGTCACCCTCACTCACTTCACACAGCTGAGTTCATAAGATCTGAGAAACCCAGCAGCTTAACTGGAAGCAAAATATAAAAATGCCATTTATTTGAAGGTGACAAATATTCTATTTATCCTCTAGATTTTAGTCATCAAAATTATGTTTTAAATTTTAAAAATGGAAAATGGTGAATATAATTATTTCATTCATATTACTCATAAAAGTTAGGATAGAATCACTCCATATTAGTGAATTTTAAAATTGCTCTGACCAGTGATTTTTATTTGAATACAAATTAAAATACCATCTTTTTGAACCTGAGGAAACATGAGAAGTTCCAAAGACTGTGGAAGACTGAATCTATCCAAACATAATGAGTGCAAAGAGCAAAACCCTTGCCATGAGTAATGAGGTCACCAAACAGGAAAAGGAAAGAAATGGAATAATAGCAGTCAAAATACAGTACCAGTCAAGCAGAGGGTGCTCTAAACAAAGGTTTAAAGTGAGGCAGGCCTTCAGGACCAATGTCAGGACTCCACTCTAACCCTCTAGCTTCCCGGTTCAGGTTCCTCATCTATAAAACCGCTCTAACAGACTGGGTAAGACCACGGCGGGTACTAAGCTGCTCACTGGCAAATACGCATTCAGTCCCATATTGTCTCCTGTGGAGGAGAAAAAGCAGCACGCTTCCCCAGGCTCACGGCTGGCCCTCCCATCACAGAACAGGTTAACAGGAGAAACGCACAGGACATTTGTTTAATGTGAATGTTACCATACGGGAGCCTCAGAACATAAGACCAGGAGACTACCGTGGACTTCCATGAACATCCGTGCAGAAGTGGGGCTGGGGCACAGGGAACGATCTGATGGTAACGAGTCACAGGGCATAGCAAGGCCTGTTGCTGGGATTCTTCTTGACATCTCCATGTGACACTTCTCTCTGGATACGAGGGACACCTGTCCCATGAGGTCTCCAGGGATGGTCTGAGAGTGACTTTCCAGCTCTGCAGCTTCCCCCTTGCCCTCAGCTTAGAATCCTCAGCATGCTGAAGTCACACATTTAGGGCTCTTGTGTTCTGAGCCCCAACACCACTGTTAGCTGTCATTGTAAGGTTATATTTGCATGTAAGATTCTTTGGCTGCTGCTAAAAACAAAACAAAACAAAACTCGACAATCCCAAGGGCATTCAATTTTGACTTGATATGTGAAAAAGAAAAGTGTAGTTACAGTTACAGATCACTATTTCCTCATGGATAATACAGGTGCCCTAATGAATTAGCTTTAAGAACTTTGGGAAGGCCACTATTGGGCGATTTTTGCTAAGGAGCATTTTTGGTTTATGTTTCTTACTGTTCTGTGTCACCTGCAATATCTCAGGCATTCATTTTTCATTAGAATAATTAATAATCTAGGTACCTTTATTATTACAGGGAAGGAAAAAGTCTTTCTCTCATCGTAGATCCACTGACTGGAAATTTGCCAGAGAAAAGATAAATTAGAAAGCAAAAAGCAAATAGGAGTTTATTACCAAGTGCACCTCGCACGCGGGGATCTCGGAGGTGAGTGACTCAAGGGGAAGGTTGAGTCTTGGACCTGTGTGTCATCATAAGAAAGAACAGTAGCTTGCAGAGAAGTGACAGGAGAGGACAAAGGGGCTCTGAGCCTCTGGCGGTGGCCAGTGGCGAGGAATAAACATGTGAAGCTACAGCAAGATCTGTCACCACTTCCCTCTCCAGCTGTCTCGGGTTGATGAGTCTGGAGGTGTTGTGGGTGATTCAGAACCACCCTGTCCACTGGGTAGAGAGGGCAGCCCGACACTTGTTCTTGTGTCTCCTCTTTATTCCCAGTTGCCTTCAGCTCCAAAAATCCTGGTGTGGAGTAGCACATGTGGGGAGGTGCACTGTGAACCTCTCCGTGACCCAACCGAGAAAGCCTTGAAAACGTCATGTCATCTCCTTCATTTTACATTATTTGCTCTGATATTAGTTGACACATAACAATTATACACATCTGTGGGACAGAATGTGATTAAAAATAAAGGAGAAAGAAGCTGGACAATTCCTCCTAGTGTGGCCCCTAGTTGCCAACATCTTCCAGAAACCTGTAGGAAATGCAGAATCACAGGCCTGTGTGTGTATATTGTATAAAGTTACTGGAATCCGCACTCCGGCAGGGCTGTGGGGACCCGTGCCCCTGTGCGAGCCTGAGGAACGCTGCTCCAGGTGAGCTAGAGCTCCTCTGCCATTACCTGGGAGATTCAGTGTGCCCCTCTCTGCAGTCTGCACGCACCTGCCGGTGCCTGAGGTGTAATTGGGGTCCATGGAGATGACCTTGATGTCAGTGAGTGTAAGAGAGATGCAAAGGGTGGGAGCATCCTATGTAAGGGATCTCCAACAGTGAAGGCAGAAAAAGCCATATTATTTTTATTTAAAAATATGCTTCTTAAGAGTAAACTTGAGTCACCTGCATGTTTGACAGTGTCCAACTGATCTTCCAATGTACAGGCTTTGTCTTCAAAATAGTGTTTGGATACTAACTATAAGGATTATTTCAAGACAGAATGTTGGGCTTGGGGTGTAGTTCAGTGGTAGAGTGTTTGGCAAGGCTCCAGGTTCTATGTCCAGCACGACCAAGAAAGAAAAAGGAATGAATGAAGAAAAGAAAGAGTGTCAAAATGATTTTCTGCCCTCAGCCAACTCTCAGTACCCTCACTACAAATGAGAACAGGACGCCCCGAAGAAGAATGCTTTTGCCATAAGCACATTCTTCAGTACGGATATGTATACATACATACATACATACAATTAATCAAATAATATATGTATATAGATCATCAATAAAATTAAATATAAAATAATCCAGATAAAAATCATTTGGAAACTATTTGTAAAATTCTTGCCGTTTCAGTTCTGTAAATCCCTTTTAAGGACAGAGGTTATAAGCTAGGAAATCAATTTAGAAGACAAAACCTTCCAACATGAATGTGACTAGGATCTAGGTTTGGGAGGCCAATTTCCCAAGAAAAACAAATTTGCATGTTGTCCTTCAAGAGCCATGCAGAGTCTGGATGTAAAAACTGTGAACTGTGTCCACAGGAAATGCTGAACCTCCTGCAGCCTTAGGTGTCACCCAGGACTGCTTGGGATGGCAGGAGGGGAGGGAGGCATGGAGGCTGGCCGAATCCCATCTCTGGGGTCTAATGTTAATGTCAGTGCAATCTTGTGAGAGCACTAAACTATTTTGCACATTAGCTTCCTAAACTGTTAATTGGCTGTAATAATACATCAGTTTTTTATTAAAATAACTGATATTACCCTGCCCGGCTCCTTGCACAGGGCGGATACCCAACAACTGCCAGGCATTTATGGACACATACCCTCCTCCCCCGGGCCTCCGTGACCGACTCTCAGGCCTCAGTGTGGGGTGCTGTGCCCAGGCTGCAGACCACCCCAATGCACCAGGACAATGACAGTCTACCCCAGGACTTCCTCCTGCTGGGCTTCCCCGGGTCCCGGGTCCTGCAGCTGTCTCTCTTCACACTGTTCCTGCTGATGTACCTCCTCACGGTGGGTGGCAACCTGGCCATCCTGCTGCTGGTGAGCAGCTCCCCCCAGCTCCACACCCCCATGTACTTCTTCTTGAGCAACCTCTCTTTCCTGGAAATCTGGTACACCACCGCTGCTGTTCCCAAAGCCCTGGCCGTCCTGCTGGGGAGGAGCCAGATGATATCATTTGCAGGGTGTCTTTTGCAAATGTACCTGGTTTTCTCCTTAGGGTGCACAGAGTACTTCCTGCTGGCAGCCATGGCCTATGACCGCTACCTGGCCATCTGCTACCCTCTGCACTACGGGGCCATCATGAGCAGCCTGCAGTCTGTGCAGCTGGCCCTGGGGTCCTGGGTCTGCGGTTTCCTGGCCATCACAGTGCCCACAGCCCTCATCAGCAGCCTGTCCTTCTGTGGCCCTCACACCATCAACCACTTCTTCTGTGACATTGCACCCTGGATCGCACTGGCCTGCAGCAGCACCCGGGCAGTGGAGCTCGTGGCCTTCGTCATTGCCTCTGTGGTCATCCTGAGCTCGTGCCTCATCACCCTGGTTTCCTACGTCTACATCATCCGCACCATCCTCAGCATCCCGTCTGCCGGCGGCCGCAGCAAAGCCTTCTCCACCTGCTCCTCCCACCTCGCCGTCGCGCTCATCTGGTACGGGTCCACCATCTTCCTCCACGTCCGCACCTCCGTCACAGACGCTCTGGATCTCAGCAAAGCGGTCCACGTCCTCAACACGGTGGTGACTCCGGTCCTCAATCCCTTCATCTACACGCTCCGTAACAAGGACGTGAAGGAAAGCCTGCTGAGGAAACGGAAGGGGAGATAGGTCTGTCCCACACGACGGGTGTCTAGAAATGCTCGCCATTATCTGCACAGAGGTTGCCGGGAAGGCGATGGAGGACTCAGGCAGGGGAGGCCAACTCCTTGGTAAGCAAAAGTAAACAAGAGCAGGGCATACTGGCTCCATATTCCTACAGAAGTGTTTAATACAAGCAAAGCAGACCTTTTAAGTAAAAAATATACATTGGTTTACATGTGACCCTGACTTTCTTTTATAAAACTAGGGGCAAATAGAGATATGCTTTACTAAAACTTTCAATTATTGTCATTTTTTACATTTTTTAAATTAAGTGAAAATTTTTCAGCATTACAATTAGAGAAAATGGAAAAGGCTGAATAATGACGCAGCTCCTATGCAAGGAGAGCCAACGGCCACTCGGCGCTGTATGTGCTTCTCAGGAGAGAGGACCAGACAGTCCAGAGAGTGGGAGAGAAAGAGAAGACAATCAGGCTTGCAGCGACCTTTGAACAGGTAGTGAGCCTACAGCACGCGTGTCGCAGCAGGTCGTTTGGATCACTGAAAGCTCCAAAAGGTTGGCCATCTCCTGATAGAGCAACAGGCATCCTCTGCATAACAACACGGCAGCCTAGACAAGGAAAACCAACCATGGCGCCGATTGTTAGCAAGTGAGCAAGGTTAGGACAGCCAGCAGGTTCAGAGGAACAATAACCACCAGAAACAAGACTTACAGCTCTTTGATTTTCTTCAACACATGGCGTCCTAGGCAGCAAGAGGTTGTAATTTTCTTGTTTCGTGTTGTTTTTCCAGTGCTGAGGATCGAACTCAGACCTTCACGCATGCTGGGAAAGAACTTTGCCATTAGGCTACGTGCCCACCCCTGGAGTTTATTTAATAACAATGTACATTAATATTGGCTCACTAATTTCAACAAATATACCACATTAATAAAAATATTACTAACAGGAAATAAACACAGGGTTAATGGGAATTCTCAAATTCTAGTTTTTCTGTAAGTCAAAAACTTTTCTATCAAATTATGTTTTTTATTAAAAGCTAGGTATCCAGAATCTGCAATGATTTGGGGGGGCATTGAATTCATCTTTCCAAAAATTAAGCTGTTTGACTATAAAACATGGTGTTTGCCAGGTTTTACTGTATGGATTAGTGCTTCTTTTATGAATATATTTGCTAATATGTTTTGATATATTTAAGAAAAATCAAATTTTTATTTGGTGAACTAATATAAATAACTCAATAAGTATTTTATTCAATGCTTCTCTACCAAAACTTTCTTGCATTTTCTAGCCCTAGAATAATTAGCTTCATTATTAGCATAATTAATGCAGTGTATTTTTTGCTGTCTGATTATTAAAAACTGTCTCTAATCAAAAGTGTGAAAATTCATCCTTCCTGTTTAAAGATGCATTTTTATACTTTCACTTATTTTTAAGACAATACTTTATTAAAATGTTAACAATACAATGACATTACCAGAAAAAGAAAGAAAGGGAAAAAAGGTTGAGGATGTAGAAAGCTGTAAGAATTTCGTCCCCTTAATGAAGAAAACCACTAAGTGGGTAAAAACTGTCAGCAGAGATATTTTCTAGCTACGGAATCTAAACAAATTTGCGATAACTAGGTGAATGCTTAGTGAAGAAAGAAGCAGCTGATTTCCATAAGGAAGCACCGGGGCATGTGTGCTTACTGCCTACACCCCTGTCCCCAGCCGGAGGCCACTACGGGGAAGGCAGCCCACATTCCTGGTGCTGCTCGTCTGTGCTGGAGGAGGCTCATGGACCTTGTTCCACAGGGGTGAGCTTGGTGGTCTGAGGTGCCTGCCAGTTCACGAGGCAGAGGATGAGAGAATTAGCTCAGAGGCTCCACCTCCTGCCGCACTTACCAGGGATGGAGCTGTGCGCCTTGAAAGCATTTAAAGACACATCCAAAGCTCAAGGGGCAGCAAATGATATGGGATCCAAAGATCCTGAAGCCCGGCTGCATATTCCTGTAAAACTGGAGGTTACGTCCATGTCGGTGGTTGGAGACAAACTCTGAAAATAAGCAACAGAACCCTATTCTCGCTTCTCAGGCTGGCTTTTGGGTCCTACAGAAGCAGGAGGAGAAAGCCAAGATGTCTCATAGCTGGCCTGAGTAATCATTGAAGAATTGTTCCAGCTCAAAGCTAATTTTCAAAGAAAGGGAAATACTTTTCATTCCTTTTTTTCCTATTTGGACGCATGGATTTAAGGAAGTATTATTAGACCACTGGTCAACTGTTGAGATAATTGAATGCAAACTTCAGTGACCACATCTAAGGAATACAGTCACTGCAAAAAGTAGCTTGAAAACATCAGTAAATAAACGGACACCAGCATCCCACAGCAAGCAACAATAGCTAACGCTGAGAAAAACAAGGATCTAATTTCCTGAACTGACACACTCTACCATTTATATCTCATTTTTAGACAAATTACCAGACAGGGAAGAAAAAAAAAAAAAAACAGGAAACTACAATTTATTTGCAGGAAAGAAAGAAAAAAAGATATCCACAGAAATCATCATGTGAAAGCCCAAATACTTGACTTACTACACAAAAACTTTAAATTAACTGTCTTAAATATGTAAAATAACTGAAGTAAACAAAGGACAAAAAATCTAAATGCAAATTCTAGAACTGCAAAGTAAAATAGATGAAATAAAAATTGTTGGAAAGATTCAATAGTAGAATTACACAGACAAATGAAATTACCGGTAAATTTATTTACTTTTTTTTAACCAAGAACGTGTATTGGTACAATGTACATATAATTGTTACATTCATCACATTAAATTTAAAGAGAGGTCATTTAAAACAATCCAGGCTGAGGACACAGAAAAAGAAAATATCAAGTGACATGAACAGAAACTATGAGAACTGGGGGACCCCCTAAGAATGTGTACAATTACACACATAACAAAGTTCGGGGGCAGGGAGGAGAGAAATGGGAACAGAGAGACTATTCAAAGGCAGAATAACTAAAAATGTTACAATGTGTGATGAATATATGACTCTAAGAAGCTCAGAAATCTTCATGAGGGACAAACTCAAAGAGATGCACGTGAGGAGACAATAATCAAGCTACCAAATCCAAAGACAAAACTGTGAAAAAGTGGCGTGATACTCAAGAGATCTGCAGTAACGTCAGTAAGTCTTTTCCAAACACCATGGAATGAAGTTGAAACTCAACAGAAAGAAATCTGAAAAACTCAAAAGGACGTGGAAATTAACCAGTGTGCTCTCTTTTTCCATGTAGTATTTTTATATTTGTCATTGTAGTTCCCTCTTCCTGGGACTTCTCTTCTTCAGTGATCCTTGCCTCACTTTCGCTCTGAGCCTGGGGCAAATGACCCAGCCGGGGACCACAACAGGGACAGCAGCACCAGTCCTCGCCGCTGCCTGCGGAGATGTCCCCGCTGCGGTGGGAAACGTTACTCTTTAAAAACGGTGGGTCAAAGGAGACATGCAAGGAATACTAGAAAATAATTCAAAATGAACGAAAACGAAATCATGACCTACCAATTTGGTAGAAGCTGGTAGAAACTCATTGTTATAAACAGCTATGAACTACAAAAAATCCAGTAATCCCACAACTGGGTGTATAGCAAGGAGAAAATCAGCAGGTCGAAGGCATTTACACTTCCAGGGGTGCCAGCGGATCTCATTACTCAGTTGAAGATGAGACAGTGCAAACTGTCTAAGACAGAAAGGAAACCTAATTGTGACGAGCAATGCAAAGGATAAAGATGAAAATTTTAGTATGTCTGTTATTTCCACACTGGAAAGAGCTCAGATTAAAGGGGGAGGAAACACAAGCAACAGAGGAAGAATTCGACAGGTAAATATTATTGGAAAAGTCGGACAAGATGAGGAAAAGCGAAATAACATCCTTGGGATGTGAAATAATATTGCTGAAAGTCAAATATATATATACAAATATGTGCATACGTGTGTGTGCATATTGAATGTAGCAAAACGGCCTCACGTGCACCCTTGGACCTTTTCTCCGCGACAAACGGAAGACAGCAATCTGTAAAATGGGCAAAGGGCAACGTGCGTGTGTGCTGCAGTGGACATTTCACACCTGAGGACACACGGCAAGAGGGACAGGGACGGGCCCCATCGCACACAGCAGCCACCTGCGTGAGCTATACCAAGAGGGTGAGCACGGGGTTGTCCGGACAACTGGAAGAGACATTTGGCTGAAGGCTGTGTGTTTCACCAACTGATACCCAAACGTCGCTGTCGCCATTCGTTTGTACACCTCTGACTCTCATGAGGCAGAGGACTAAACGAGCTTCTACAATTCTTTCTTTAACCGCCATCTTGGGAGTCATTCTCTGCCACTTTCCTACTTTGTTTCACTCTTTCCATTTTTTTTTTTTTAATTGCAGTGCTGGGATCCGATCCAGAGCCTTGCCGGAGTTAGCCCCACTTCTCCTAATGTCCTCCGGGAGAGTGACTATTGGCCCAAGCAGAGGTGAGTTTTGTGTAGCAGTGTCCATCCTTGAGTCCGTTGTCCCCACTCCCAGTGTCTCTCATTATTCAGGTCCCCTGCTCGATGGAGATGCTGTCTCGGGACGCCCTAGGTCTTCACAGAGAACCCATGACACTCAAGGACTGTGCCTTTCCACTCCCTAATTAGTCCTCTGTGCAGGCTCATTTTAATTGTCCCCCTGAGAGCCGCTGTACTGTACTTCTAACAAACCAGTCCGAGGTGCTGCCCCTGGCACCCGCTTGCCTTTGAGTCAGCAAGCACACTTTCGGTTGACGGGAAATGCGGAGGGACCGATATTTAAGTAAGCATGAAAGCGGTACTTACACACTCACAGGATATTGCCTTCACTTGCAGTTTTCCGCCCCCAGCAACAAGTCATCATTTGAACATGAAAATACTCTTCAAAGAGTTAAAGTGAGTATTTGTGGATATGATATTTTTATGGTTCCCATGAAATCATGGCCTGAGTAGGAATATGTATGAACCAAGTAACATTTTTTTTAACCACAACATAAGAGAAAATCCTTCCACTAATTGCAATTTAATTTAAAACAAGGGAAAGCTATTTGATGATAGTTGCATTTTCTTGCCTGCCTGACTTCTTAATTTGTTCTTTCATGTAAATTAACTACAAATCATGCTAAGGTTATACAGTTCAGTGGTCCTGAGTTCAATTCTCAGCACAAAAAGAGAAAGCACAAATTGGAGTTTAGAAGAAAGTTAATTTGTGTGACTATATTGTTAGTAATGTGTATATGTTTAGAAATTATTTTAGAATCTCTCCTTTCTAAGCATTAGGTTTTAATTAGCGAAATGGTTTCAGATGGGTGGCAAGATCTCTGTTGTATCAGGATTATCTGGCGCCGTGAGCGGCTTCATGCCCATGTGCAATGCAGCCTGTGTAGAGATCTCACTTGCTGTTCATTACACACATCTACCTACCACACCTCTGGAGTAAATGAGGCAGGTTCAGAGATGAGTTTGAAATGCTGTCCCCTTCCCTCCTCGGAAGCTGGGGGCCTCTGTGTGGCTGGAACTCCTTGGAGCAGGCGTTGCGTGGCTTCTCCTTTCTGAGGGTGACAAACTGTCCCAAGTGCCTGAGACTGAGGGTTTCTTAGGAGGCAGGACTTTCGGTGGCAAAACTTGGGCAGTTCCGGCCTCAGCAGGGTGATCGCTTAGGCAGAGCCGTGACTTGCAGCGTGTGTGGGCGCACTGGCCTACGGCTCACCTCCTCTTGTCTCCTCATCATTTGTAACCTTCCTGGGTACCCTGATCCTCTGTTCTGACCTCTCTTTGATCACTGTGAATCCGAGAAAATCGAGAAATATCCATTTTCCACATCTCTCCCAGCACTTCAGCAATGAAGGAAGCGCAGCTAAAGCAAAGGTAACAGTTTGCTTCCACAGCGCTTGCACTCGAATCACCCGAGTTGACCTTGCCTGGTGGAGAGTCGCCCAGGACAAAACTGTTTCAAAGGGCTCTTTAGGAGCTTGCAAGCAAATCTGCCCCACGCTGGTCCCTCAGGCCGCGGGCGCTGCAGGGCCGCTCTGAACCCCACACCTCACACACGGTAGCTTCTACAAGTGCACCCTTGTTGCTCAGAGTGGCAAGAAGGGGAAAGGTTTTGCAAACAGAGGTGAGGGTGATGGTGACAGCGAGGATGATGGTGCAGGAGAACAAACCCTGTTCTAGGAGTCATGTTTCCGGTCTGACTGTGAGACTCCATCAAACGTCACCAGTTACTTCATGTGTTAAATAGAGATGTTAATATTCTTGATTCTTTTTTTCTCATGGCACTAGGGATTGAACCCAGGGCCTTCGCACTGAACATCCTCTGACTTTTTTCAAAAATTTTGAGACAAGGTCTTGCGAACTTGCTAAATTGCCCTGGCTGGGCTCAATCTTACAATCCTCCTGCCTCAGCCTCTTGGAGGGCTAGGATTTCAGGCCTGCACCACCACACCCAACCAATATTCTTGATTCTTAGCACTATTCCCTTGACTAAACAAAACAGCATGACGAAAGGCAGATAAGCCATCACATGAAATGCTACTAAATACTTGGTGTTCTGGTGTTAGTGAACACACCACGATGTCAGTTCATGCCCTGTGGAAGGCGTTGCTGATATTTATTTGGCAATATGACTGCATCCCACCAAACCTCAACTTGTTTAAATTTTCCCTGCATGGAGTTTTATATATGACTTATTTTATTCCTGTAATTAAGTTATAAATAAATCCTAACATACAATTGAATTAACCACTACTGTTTTGCAAGCTGAGATAATGATAGCCAGAGTCTCAGCTCTGGGGATCGATGCGACTTCCCCCTGAACCTTCCTGCCGCCTGCAGGGTCTTCCTAAGCCTGCAGCTCACGGTCTGCTCCTCCCTCAGAACCTGCGCGCGGGTAATTCTTTAGAATGTAATGACCCCACCGCGTCACACCTCACAGAAGCACAGTCACCCTGTGCGCACCCTCCGCGCCTCTCTCTTCACACTCTTGAACTGCTTGCTTCTGAAGCCATCCCCATCCCGCCCGGACCAAAGCAGAGGAGCCGTGAGGAGGGAGCCCCTCGCCCCCGCCCGAGGAAGCCCCGTGGGGAGAGGACAAGCAATAACAACCGGAAACACAAAGGCCCCTGGGAAGGGGTGCTGGTGGGCCTGTGGTGAGCTCAGGGTGGCTTGAGGGGCCACCTCCTGATTCTGGCCAGTCTTCCCACAATCCTAAAACCAAATTAAGTGTTCTATGTCACTGTATAAAATTATGTAATGCTATATTTCCTTATGTTCTCAGAGTAAGTTAGTTGATTGTTCAGTGTTCTACAGTAATTCTGAGACAGTTGAGAGCATGTGTTACATTTTCTATATCAACATCGAATTCAAAAGCATGGTGATTAGCACAATAGGTGCCATTCAAATATTTGTTGACTGAAGGCATCTTTAACTAGATTTAATCGAATGCATGTTATTGTCCAAACCAAATGTTTGTTCTAATATTTATTCAATAATCTCAAATGAGTTTTTGTATTAAATTCTTCCACTAAATAGTAAAAACTGCTTCATTATTAATGACGAAACACCATACACTAAAGCATATGAATTTTTTTTAAAGGATGTGAGTTTGAGAACGCTAAATAATAAAGTTACCTTTATTTGTTTTGCTCTGGTCCTGGGGATTGAACTCTGGACCTAGGCAAGCACTCAACCACTGAGCTGAATCCCCTTAACAGTTACCTTTAATTGGTAGCTCAAATGTGCTCTGAGAATTGGGCTAATGAATCATATTCATTATTTTACCCTCAAAGCAACTCAGTGAGGTGGTTACTGTTACCTTCTCCATTTCATCAGCAAGGACAGAGACTGGAGAATGTGTGTTAAGCCTGCAAGGTCACCACCTTGGTACTCTGTAAGGTGGTCTCTTTAAGATTCTACATACAGATGAAACCATACAGCCTTTGTTTTTCTGTGCCTAGCTGATTTCACTCATTAGAATGTCTCCCTTCCTATGCATCTATGACAAGTGGCAGAGTTTACTTTTCTTAAAGCTGAATGGAGTTCCCTTACGTATGTGTATCCTGCTTTCTTTACCTATTCGTTAGGTGATGTCTCCATTTCTTGTGCATGTAAGTTGATTCCATTTCTTGGCTATTGCAAATAATGCTGCAATGAACATGGGATTCAAATAGTCTTTCAAAATACTTATTTCAAGGACTAAAATGTATTATATTGTGAATGGGAAGAAATTATTTCAGTGGGAAGGGAACAAGGGGGGAGGGGGAAAGGAAGGGAGGGACCAGAAAAAGAAGAGAATTTCTAGAAAAGAAAAAAAATGGAAACAAAGCTTTTGTAAATAAGGAGGGGAAGAGGGGCTGAAGGGAGGGAGGAGAATGGGAAAAAAAGAATCAGCAAGATATATCATGTAGAGGCACAAATTCCCTGTGATGAATGTTATCATTATGTATATCTAAAACGTACCACTAAAATAAAATTTTTAAATATTTTACAAACGAAATAAAAAAGGAAATAGTCCAAGGACAAACAAATACTTAGTTCAATACATTAGAATTTATGCCCAAAAGCAGGATTGGTGGATCATCTGGTAGTTCGATTTTTTGCTTCTTGAAGGGAGCTCTGTACTGTTTTCTGAAATGGACACACTACTTTTCATTGCCACCAACTGTGTACAAGTGTTTGCTCTTCCCACATTATTACTAAAACTAGTTATCATTCATATTTTTGACCATTCTAACGTGAAATGACATCCCCTGTGGTCTTAACTCACATTTCCCTGATGATCAGAGACATTATTTTTTCATTCACATCTCTTCTTTTGAAAAATATCTCTTCAGATCCTTTGTTCAGTTTGTAAGATTGGATTATCTGTTGTCATGCTGTTGTTTGAGTTTCTTACGTATTTTGGATACTGCTCTCTCATCAGAGGTATAATTTGCAAATATTTTCTCTCAGTCTTCACTTTATTAATCGCTTCATTTGCTGTGCAGCAGCTTTTTGTTTGGTGTATTTGTGTATTTTTGCTTTTGTCTCTTGTGGTTTTGGAGACCTGTGCACCGAGTCATTTCCAAGGCCGCGGCTGTGGAGCTTGTCCCACGTTGTCTTCCAGTGATTTCTCTATTTCCAGTCTTTACTTAAGTCCTTCATCCATTTGTGCACAGGGTATGACAAAAAGTTCCAATTCCATCCTCTGTGTGGATTTCCAGTTCATCCGACACCATCCACTGAAGAGACTACACTCTCCCCATTGTGTGCCCAGGGCGGTTTTTGCAGAAAACAAATTCATCATTAATACTTGATAGGTCAGTGTGCTGGTTTTTATAAAGTCAGTCTCATAGAAACAAAGTAAAAAGTGGTTACCAGAGACTGAGGCAAAGATGGAAAAATAATAGATATTGGTCGAAGGGTATGAAGTTTCAGTTAGACTTGGGTAATACATTTCAGTGACCTATTTTACTTCATGCTGATCACAGTAAATAATAGAAAAGTGAGTTGGTGAAGTGATATGTTAATTAGCTTAATTAAATTTTCAACAATCTATGCACAGATCTAAATATCACACAGTAGCCCATAAATACATAAAATTAGTATTTATCCAGTTAATTAAAAACACAAGTCCATCGACAGAGAGTGCCAGGGTCAGGATTAAGCATTTTGTTGTTGTTGTTTCAAATATTAATAGCAAATTTCATAAAGAAAGTTGCTATTTCCATCTAAAGTGTCCAGAAAGAGACATGGTCAAAAATAAATGGCTTTGACTTCTCAGGCCGGGAAAATAGACAATCCTGGTGATACAGGCAGACCCGCTTTTTTCAGGATATTGTGATCACTGAAGCGTAAAGTAACATCCAAGCCAGACCAGTCTCATTTGTGGAATCCAAGAGAAACTACGGATCACCGTTTGGACTCCTCCGTGTAGAAGACAACACACATCTGGACCTTGGGCCCGAGGAGGACATGCGGGACAAAACTTCATACTTCACAGAAAGCAGGTGCTCCGAGACCCCGTGTGATGGCAGCCTCCGGGGTCTAGCCTCCTTTGCACACAGTAACCACCCAAATCCGTGGAAACAGCACTGAGTACGTAGGCCAGCCAAGATCATGACTCCTGTGAAGGGAGGAGCAGCCCGAGGAGACACAGAAGAGAATCGCCAGGCTCTCCCGCTTGCTCTTAACTTGGAGATGGCCAGAAGGGCACTGTCCTATTTCTTGGTGAACTTTCAGAATTCTGTGAAATTTTCCTTAATGTCCCGTGAGTGGGATCTTCCCCTCACGCACAGCTTCAGGAGAACTGATTAGCAACAATTACAAGGACAAATAGCATTGTCAAGTAATAAGGGTTACATTCATAAATCATACTCCTCCAAGAAAAATGACAGCTTTTTCTCTTCGTTAGTGAAGGTTCCACTTCTCTGGAGTGTGTGCTCTTGGTGTAAGATCTGCTGCCTTACAGATTTATCCCAAGATCCTTTGATAGCAGAACAGTGGTCGAAGTGGAATGCCCAGGGCAGGACCTCTTAATAGCATGTGAAAACGTGTCCAGCTGTCAGTAAAGATTAGCTCATTTAATTTCAATGACAAATATCTGAAGTATTCAAAGAACCAACTTGCAAATATCAACCACTTTGTCTATATTTTCTTGCTCTAAAACATATTTCATCCATCTTCTTTCAAACTTCTCTTACATCATTCAGTGTTTGTATATTTGCTACAGTGTTTTGGGTTTTGCTTGAAAGTATGTAACAGAGATTTCTTTGGAGTCAGAGCACATAGGTGTTAATCTTGGTCCTTTGCCTGATGAGACATGAAATCCTAGCTACTATTACTTCCCCTCTGGCATCGCTTCCTTATTAGCTATACAAAGACAGCTATTTTAAAGGCCCGATAGACTTTGAGAACAAACTGATGTCACATCTGTGGAGGGCCTGGCGCCTAGCCTGTCATAGGACACAGACCTAAGTAATGGTGGTTGTAACACCCCTTCACCACAGCAAAATGTATTAAAGTTAGTGATTCTTAAGATGGACGATAAATTAGACAAAAGCTCCATTTGCTTATCCAGACTGCAGGGCTGTATGTGAATTCATCAACATCCTAAGTTGCTCTAGCAAAGTATTAATTGAAGCTACATGGCCAGAGAGAAAGATCCAGACTACAGTTGTGGAGACTCACAAACGTGATTTTTATGTGTCCCTTTGTTTAGATCAGAAATATTAAGTAATGCAATCTCTGAAAAAGTTAAGAACAACAGAAAGTTGTGAATAAGTTTATAACTACTTGACCCCCTGACTCGATCCACCTGATTATAATAGTCCTGAAAAGCCAAGAATTCATGGTCATAACTGTCAATGTAGAAAAAACAAATTTATCAAATAAATAAGCATAAAAATCAGATAAAGGGAAGCTAGAGATTTAGAGGAAAGTGACATGAGATATTGGGTTTTTTTTAATGCCCTAATCATTGCTTTCCAGCTGCCTCTTTTCCTTGGATATCTTTAAGAAATATAGACTCTGTCCAAATAATCTATTACTTATACAATTTACCTAATTTTTACTAAGAAGAAAAGTGAGGTATATTGAGTCTAAATGTCTTATTTGCAGTTATAATATAATAAAGACAACCCTCGATTTTATGTTTTTAAACCCAATTCTCTTGCAATTATATGATAGTAAGTAAAACAAATGGCTCACTCAATTTTAGGGATCTATTTTAGGGAACTAAAATTTAAAAATGCCAATATAGATATTTTATTAAATTGTTTAGTATTTGCACAGCAATGGTTCTATGAATATGCAGCCTGAAATATTATATTGGACATTTTCCCTTGAACTGTCCCCACTACAGCTATCCCTGTCAACTGTACTGTTCCAGACACTCCTGCTATGTAGTTCTCAAGAAAGACACCTAAATATATTGGGTAACAAGTTATTGAGCTAGTACTTGTATTTATACTGAAAATATGAATATGGGAATGTAAATTATGCTTAGGCAAGTTTCAAATCAAAGTGATAACCTTAGAATAATTCAAAGATGCTTATTCTCTGTTTGTTTATTTGTTTGTTTTTGTCACCCACTACATTCAGCTTATCCCAGTCAAATATGGAAGAGTACACAGCAGAGAACGGAATCTATGTGGAGAATCAAGGATACACAATGCAAAGTTGTGTCAAATCACTAAATGTACACATACACACATACACACACACACACACACACCCTACGTTAATTCTTAGTGGTACACTCTGTGCAATGTCCTCCATTTAATCACGGGAAGGATGAACCACAGCCTCGTTACTGAGTTCCTGGTTCTGGGCCTCACCAGAAGCCCTGCACTGCAGCAAATCCTCTTCTTTGTCTTCCTCTGCATCTACCTGGTGGCGTTCCTGGGCAATATGCTCATTGTGGTGGCCATCATCTACAACGCCACCTTGCAAACCCCCATGTATGTTCTCCTTCTTGCACTGGCCATCGTGGACATCGTCTGCACCACGACCATCATACCAAAGATGCTGTGGGCCATGCTGACGTCGCAGAACACCATCTCCTATGGGGGCTGCATGTCGCAGCTCTTCTTCTTCACGTGGTCCCTGGGGGCTGAGATGGTTCTTTTCACCACCATGGCCTACGACCGCTATGTGGCCATCTGCTTCCCCCTTCACTACAGCACCATCATGAACCACCGCACGTGTGTGGCTTTGCTCGGCATTGTCATGGCTATCGCCGTCACTAACTCCTGGGTGCACACAGGTCTCATCCTGAGGTTGACTTTCTGCGGGGCGAACACCATTGACCACTTCTTCTGCGAGATACCCCCACTGCTGGCTCTGTCCTGCAGCCCCGTGAGGGTCAATGAAGTGATGGTGTACGTCGCAGACGTCACCCTGGCCATAGGGGACTTCACTCTTACCTGCATCTCTTACGGTTTTATCATTGCTGCCATTCTCCGCATCCGCACAGCAGAAGGCAAGAAGAAGGCCTTCTCGACCTGCTCCTCCCACCTCATAGTGGTGTCCCTTTATTATTCCCCTGTCATCTACACCTACATCCGTCCTGCTTCCAGCTACACATTCGAGAGGGACAAGGTGGTGGCTGCGCTCTACACTCTTGTGACGCCCACGTTAAACCCCATCGTGTATAGCTTCCGCAACAAGGAGATGCAGGCAGGGATTAGGAAGGTGTTTGCACGTCTGAGGCTGTAGTGGCTCCGGCAGGAAGCACGTCCTCTCCTCCACAAGCTTTTGCCAGAACATCTCGGATTTCATGGGTCTTTCATCATCACTTCCATCCAAAATTCTCCCTTCCTTATTATTTTCTTCGTTTCCCTTCCCTTCCTTCTTGCTGTCATCATTGCCACAATTCCAAACTCCCATGTGAACAATGTAATATATTACAGTACGTATCCCACTATCTTTCTAAAAATACGTACCTATCTTCTGAGTACACAGGTAGTACACATTTGCTAATAAGATCATGTGTACAGCACATACACATATACCAAAAATAAACATAGCTTCTAATATTGTAGAATTGAGTAGTCTATGAATCAACTCATGTCTCCAATTTACACAGCGGGAAAATGTTTTTTTTACCATTGTGAAAGATATTTGTAACAGAAAGAGTACAGTTTTCCCTTGAAATCTGTTATGATCGGCATTTGGCTGCAATATGTTTTTTAACTCACTTACACATTTTGTTTCATACTACTTCAGAAATATTCTAGTTCATTACATCATTGTCTGCTTTAGGATTTTTACTCCATGGGTTCAAGAATTGTATATTATTATTGAAAATGTTCTACATAATATTTAAGCCAAATTCTCATTAAATAGCTACCGAACATCAAGAGAATAAACTCCTCTCCTGTCCCGTGGTGGAAACCCAGCGTGACTGCACACGTAGGTGCGCAAGGTGGGTTACCACAGAAGGTCAGAGCAGTGTGCTGAGGAGGACTGGATCGGGATTCTGAGGGTGATTTGCTAGAGGAGCGAGGATCTTCCCTCCACCGACTGAGCGGTGTTGGGAGATGGAGTCAGCTTCCTGTGGGTGGAGGGAGGGTGAAACCTGGTGAAGCTCTCACTGGTAGAAAGATGCCGTTTGGTCCTGTCAGATGGAGAAGGGGAGATCAGTCACATCTGGGGCTGGGTAATTCTCTTAACTCGGTCTGTGCTCAGATTTGTCTATGAACTGGTCTGCTTCTGTTTTGCTGTATCTTAGCGACCTTTTCTGATGCTGATGTTCTGTGAGTGGTTAGCTGCCACGACTGTTGGGACCTGTGGCACGCAGTACGTGATGTTAGGGAGCACACAGCATGGCATGCGGATGCCTACAAACCAGCATCCTGTGGACAAGGCACAAGAGAGAGCACAAGAGGGCCACCTCATTGTGGCCAGAAAGTAAAGGAGAAATTAGGAAGAAATGTTGTCCTAATGTGTCATTCAAGGGCATGACCCCAGTGACCTGCTTTTCTTCCACTAGGCCCCACCCACCTCCTGAAGGTTATACCACTTCCCAGTAGCACCACAAGCTAGAAACTCAGATGTACTAGATGGGCCTTTCAGGAGCACTTCCAAACATAACATGCCGCCTCAGGCTCCTGAAGGTTCACGTCCATCTTATTGTGCAAACGCATTCAGTCTCTCTCCAGTAGTCTCCGAGGTGCTAACTGTTCCCACATTGTTCAAAAGTCCAAGTCCACACTTTCCTCTGAGACAAAGACAGACTTTCAGGTGAGAGCCCCTGTAACAATACAAAGAACAAGTAACAGAGTTATGTCCACAACAAATTCCACAGGGTAAACATTCCCATTCCAAAAGTGAAGAACAGGAAAATGGCAAGGAGGAATCAGAGCAAAGCAAGACTGAAGCCAGCGGGGAAAAGCCTAAACCCTGTAGCCATCTCCATCCCATGACTGTCACCGGATGTGTGCCCTCAAGGGCTTCAGCGGCGCCAACCTCATGGCCTTGCTGGGGCTGGTTATGCTCACTGCCTTTTGTCCCACAGTCCTGGCATCTCCAACTTCCGGGGATCTTCACCTTTATTCTCACAGGTTCAAAAATCAATCTGTCAGAGCTACTTTCAGAGACCAAACCCTGCCGCTCTGCCGGGCCTCGGGTTTTTCTTTGAAATCTTGGTGGAAACTCCTGTGCCTCCGTAACACTTGCATTCTGTGTGCCTACAAAACCAGCACCATGGCAAGGCAGTTCATCACGGCAGGGAGCATGGGACAGAGGCGGCCGCTGGTTCCACGGCAGCCAGGGGCAGAAGAAAAGAGGAGGCACCAGGCTCTCGCTGTGCCCTCCAAGGGTAGGTCCCTAACTGCCTAACTTCCTTCCTTGAGGCCACATGTCCTAAATGCCCCCCAGTAGCACCATAGGCTGGTGTCCTTTAACACCTGGGCCTTGGGGAGACACTCACCTGGACAGTATCCTTGAGCCAACAGTAGTACTTGAGACTCCACAATTCACTGTGAAATGGTGGAATATTTCTCATACCTGCCGAGGTACTTTATCCTTCTTTGTGTTGTCACCTGGGAGGTAGTTTCAAGCATACCTTAATACAAAATACCTTGAAGGTAGAAACTGTCTATTTTTTATTGAGATACATAGATACACATTTCAATAAATGCTAAATTAGACACACTAGAAAATATAGATGATAATGAATGAATTGTGTGTTGTCTTCCCTGACAAACTGACTCTGTTGATAAGAAATAAACATAGGTCCATCAGAATTTTTAAGAGGACTGCTCTGATTATCTTCCTGTTTTATAGCCCTCCCCTTCTTCACAGCCCATTGTTGGAGCTTTCGTTTGGAGCTTCATGAATTCCCTTGTAATCCTTACGTCCTTGCACTATATATTCACAGCAGCAGCCACTATTTCTTGATTTCCTAGTCATCCTTGGCCATGACAGAGCTCCACTGTGTGGTCTAACATGTGACTCTGGATGGGCCCACTGGTAACAGCCGTGAGCAAGCACACTTTGCTTTCAGTTTCTTGAGATGGCTAAGCTGGTGGCGCTTTTGCTCTGGGCTCTGATCGGACATGTGGCGAGGCTCTGCCATCAGCAGGGCAGTGGGCTGAGCTCTGCAACACGGCTGAGCCGCTGGGCGGGCGCTGCAGTCATGGATTCAGCTCAGCCACAGGGCAGATTCCTTGGAGAGAAGCGGCGGCTATTTGAGTCCAGCAGTTAGACAAGAATGCAGTGAGTGCCCTGCAGTTTGCAGATCAGGATGGATGAACCAATTGCATGCTCTGCGCAGATAAATGGTTGATATTTGGAGTCTTGAGGCTCTGGCGAATTCTGACTAAACTCCCGGGTATGGAGGCGCTCATGTCTGCATGTTGTCAAGAGTCCCTGGTCGGGATCTAGGAATCGCCTTCTCATTTTCTACCCGACACCAGGTGATCTAACGCTGCGGCACCTCTTCCCTCATCCTGTTCCCTATCAGTGAAGACAAGACAGGCTTCCTGGGAAGCGTGTGTGTGCTGCTGTGGAAGCTAGATGGTGGCCTTCAGTGTCTCTCGTCCCACCGGAGCCCTCACTGTGCTACGGTTGGCCACCTTGGAGGAGGGCAGCGCAGCTAAACTGAGATGATTTGTCCTACTTTCCATGCAGATTATTAGTCAGTTCCGTGTGAAATACAGGTGATTTGGGTTTATTTCCACATTTAGGAGTTTTCACCAAGGCGTTTTTGTGTGTGAATCTTGCCATCCGGGATCGTGGAGCTGGTACTGCTATTCCAACCTCTTCTTGGTGTCACTCTGTTGTAGTGTATCAGTCAGCTTTTCTGTCCCTGAGACAAAACCTCCAACATCTTCAGTGTGGAAGAGGAGAGTCTGAATCACCCGTGTCTGACTACAGTGGCCTTGGGCTAGACACGGACTCCATGGAAGGCCACAGGCTGCACACACGCCCAGCACTGCATCCCAGCATCACACACGCCTCGGCAGACAAAGAGTGCCAGCCCTGTGCCGCGCTGGCCACGGTGCTCCTGGGCTGAGGGTGACCGCAGTCACACGCTTCGTCACCTCGTCAGGAGCTCTGCCCACATCTCGGGACAGCTTACTATCCACCTGCACTTCAGATACAGCTGACGACAAAGACTGCAGTGAGGACTTTCCTCCACACACAGACACTGACACACCACAAGCACCAGGGACACGCAGGGAAACAAGGCTGCATCAAACGGACGGCTACGACACAGGAGGTACAAAGCACGTTTAAAGAAAAAACAGAAAGTTTCCAAAATCTGGAGACATCTGAAAATGTAAAGCATAACAATAAAAGTACACAATCAAATAAAGAATACTCCAGTTTTGTGGTGGTGCTATGTAAACTAGTTATATCTTTGGTAGAAATGTTGAAAGACCAAATTATCAAAAAAAGATAACTAAAATAATTTACTAATGCATATGTAATATAAAAACATAAATTGTATTATAAAGTCAAAATATGGGTGAAGTAACAACAGGTTTCTTTGGTAATAATAGCTACATTGCTGCTAGCTTAATATAATTTGTTATAACATTTTTTGTAATATGAAAGAAACAACAAAGCAAAAATATATATTAGATGAACAAAAAATAAAAAGCAAAGTAGCAAGTCATTCTGCTAGGGAAAATAATAACCAGAAGAAATTACAAAAAGAGGAAGTAGCTACAAAACAGCTGAAGAATAAAATGTCTTTAGCAATTCTTTATCAATAATTATTTTTCAAATAAGTATATTAACTTCTCTGATGAAAAGGCATGGACTTGCTAAATGTATTTTCCAAAAAAAGACTCAATGCTCTCTACAATAAAAATTATAATACATTTAAAAAGACAAAAAAGTATGAAAAGTTATCCCATATTCATGGAATGAAAGAAATTTGTTTATATTATTTGGATATATATAGATCCGAAATGATGTGTAAAATCAGTGTTTTCATTCACAGATATCAATAACACAATTCATAGAAGCAGAGAAAATTTCTAAAATTCATGTAGAACCATAAAAGACCCCATACAGGACAATATAATCTTTGGCAAAGAGAACAAAGCTGAAAACATAATAATATCTGACTTCCAATATTTCAAAGATGTAATAAACAAGAGAGCATTGTATTGGCATAAAATCACACAAGAATATCAGCAAAACAGAGTGGAGAACCCAGAAATAAATCTTCACACTTATAGCCAAATGATTTCTTACAAAGGTGCTGGGAACACACACTAGAAAAGGGAAGTGTCTCCAATAAATGGTGCTGGGAAAACTAAGTATGTACAAAAAGAAGAGTGGAATAGGCCCCTGTCTCTCATGATATACAAATACCAACTCAAGATGAATTAAAGATGTACACATAAAATCCAGAACTATAAAAATACTAGAAGAAAGCACAGAGCAAACTCCTATCACTTTAATCTGAGAAGAACATTTTGTGCAGGACCCCCAAAGCACAGACCACAAAAGTAAAAGATAGATAGATGGAATTTTGTAAGACTAAAATGATTCTGTGTGGCAAATAGAACAGGCAACAGAGTGAAGAGATGACTTACACAATGGAAGAAAACATTCGCAAACTGTAAAATCTAAAAAGGGTTTAATATCTATAAAATGTTAGAAACAATAGTCAAAAAATAAAAACCTGATTAAAAAGTAAGTCAAAGATGTAAACAGGCATTTGTCAAACCAAATCATCCAAATAAATGGCCAATTAATAGATGAAAAATGGTCAACATCACTAACTATCTAAAACCTGGATGTGGGCCCTGGTTATCTGCACTCACCTCCCAGCAAGAGTACAGAACAGCCCATAAAAATGGAAGATGAATTCATTCATAATTTGGCTAAATTGGGAGAGCAGAAAAATTTCTCCAACTAACAACACATATTTTTGCCATATTTTAAATATATTTTGTACTATGACTTAGTTTTGGGGTTTATATGTAGTGTGGCTGAGATAACACATTAAAATAGTCAGTCTTTAACATATCTTTTGTTGGTATCTTTAATTCTAAACACCTTCTGGAAGTGAGAATAAATAAAGCAGGTTTGCCCCTTACTGCCAAAAGGGATATGACTCCTGTCAGCTAGCTGACTATAAACAATATACAAGCAACACAACTTATTCACATTTATAGCACATTAAGGCAACAAAAGCGATGCACTTGGGACATTAAACTTCAAAATAAAATAAAGCATACTACATATCACTGTAGACATTAGTATATTCAACCAGAATGATACACCACACTTTAGAAAGATTTTAAAAAGATGTTTAAGTAAATCCCTACTCATTAACATTTGATTTTCTTAAATAATCAAAACCTAACAAAAGACAGCAGAGAACACAAGAAACTATTTTGATGGAAATAAAGTCTTTATTCTTTTCGTTAGTTTTTTGTAAATTTTACCAAGAAAAAATTAGTGTTTTAAGGAAATCTTGTCGTTTTAAACATATAGAACTAGAGATTTTTGCTTTATTTCTTTATATTCCATTTGGAATATATTTAAATGTTTTACTCAAAAATATATTGCTAGATTATATGATCAATTTGCAACCAAACAGTAAGTCTTAGATCATTACAAAATGATGCAATTTTGTAATTGCCTCTCAGAAATGTAAATCCACACATAGGTTAGCAGTACTTTAAAAATTGCTGCCCTTTTTTTTTTTTTTACCTATTTTAGCGTGGAGATAAGGAAAAAAACACAATTAAAATTAAAGTTTTTTTAACAAAAACATTCTGCTAACATGTTTTAAGTGACACTCAATAAAAATGTATAGAGCTCATTCTGTTTATACTTAGTATGCAGCCTCACTTATATTTTAAATATTTGTGGACAAACTGATACCTATATTTCTGTCCCAGAAAAACTATAAGACCATGTATAGATGTTAACACTGTAGACTTATCTCAACACAATTTGGTGTGGGAAAAGCCTCCAATTACATTTTCTGAAACCTGCAAGGCTGTTCTGTAAAGAAAAAATTATTTAGAAAAACTGTATTTTAAGTACCTAGTTTAAGCAAAGTCTAGAAATGAACAGTAACAATTTATCTACTTCAGAAAAGGAAGGAAGCCTTTAGCGTCTATTAAAACTATTAATATTAAGCCACATTCATAACCATATTTCTTAACAGACCAGATACGCCACAGCCATTAACTCTATAAAGAATAGCCTTTACAACAAAACAAGATTTCTTCTGTAATACTGACAGTTATTTAAATATCAAAAAAATAACATATATAATTAACTTTAGTGCATCTTACAGTGACAAATGAATATAAGCTATAGTCATCTTAAAATTTACTAATTCTAATTTATTGACCTATATTGAATGAAATTATACTTTGATAAAAGTATTTAGAAACTACTGTTCCTCTAGAATATTCTCAAACTTATTAAAGAATCAAATATCTGTCCATAATATATCACAAAGTGCTTGTCTATATATAAACAATCTATGAAACATATTTAATAGACCTAAATATATTCTTTACAAATTATCAAGAAGCCAAGAAACTTAAATGAAAACTTAGTAAATGCTTTAGTAATTTAATTGTAAGCAACTTAGATGTTTTATTTATATCACATTTCTAACACTGTATCTTATTTAATCTATCGAATTTATTTCTGATGGTTACATTTAGGTTACCTACAAATTTCCAAGACTAGAGAAGCACAAGTCAATGTTCCAAGCCATTTTTTTTAGTCAAGGGGAAGCAGGATAGAAGAAATGAAAGATGGGTTAAAAGGAGACAAAGGAATTTTAACTAAAAACCGTACTTCTAAGAAGACTCCCACTTCTGGGTCACAATCGGAGTGACCCAAGAGGATCCCTATCAGCATTCCCTTGGCTAAATTTAGGCTCCTTCCCTTCCAGACTATCACATGCTAAATCCAGTGCCTCAGGAATACTTAAAGCCCATTAATCAGGTCAATTGAGAAAGTAAAGAGCAGGAACGGGATCCTAAGATAAACAGTTTGAAGAATTCAAAGAATACTTGAAATATCCATTTGAAAAAAAAAAAAACTGGGCTCATGGGTGTAATAGAGGTCAGTACCCTTCTGGGAGGCGGAGGCTTTTTTCCTGGGGGTCCCTCCTCAAAGGAGCATGAACATTTCCCATTCCAGGAAAGAATGTGCCACCCCCAGGAGGGCTCGCACTCTATTTCTTTCAGTGTTTATTACATTTCTGTCTAACGGATCCTTCCCAGGCCCCCACAGACACGTCCTGAGAATTCTCTCCCCACAGTGGGAGTCAGCAAACCTGCAGTTCCACTTGACAAGTGGGCAGCTTGGTCACCTCCCCAGATCCAGCCCAGTGACATTTTCTCTGGCCAGGCGAGAGGCAGGAGGTCGAAGAGGCATCAGGACCGAGACTTTGGTCAGTCCAGCCAAAGGCTCGTCATGTTTCTTCCCCACCTCTCCAAGCTCTTGCCTTCGTTTATTTCCTTTCTCTCTCCCATCCACACATTTCTGCAGTCTTAGGTTCTTCTCTTTTCCAAAGTTAGAGGCTCCCAGGTCCCTGCAAAATGAGGGTTTGTGTTTAAAAACCCCGAAGATGGGAGGCAGCGGCTCCTTCTGACCAGAAACAGAAGCAGGTGCCTAGAGGCATCCCCTGTGATGTGTCGCAGCCCCATGAGGTCAACACACCCGCTTCCAGGGTTGAAGGGAGCTAAAAGTTGCTCACCCGGGAGACACATATCAGGTAGACCCATTCAGTATCTTGAGCAAAGTTTCTCATGCAACCACCATGGGAAATCCAGTCCGGAGACACCGTGAAGAGGACCGGCCTTTGGAGCACCAGCTGAGGGAGCAGTCTCCTCAGATCATGCACACACTTGAGTTCTGAACACTATATACAAGGACATCCTCTCCACTGCTCTTCCAATTCTGTCTCTCTCTCTCTCAAAACCAAAGGCCATGAGCTTGGTCTGCCCGATGCCAAAGCTCTCTTTTTTGGTGGCTTGGAGCACTTCACAAACCACTCAGATTCGAGTTATCAGGTCTTTAGTCTGTAGACCTGGTGCATAGTTATAAATTAAAAAAAAAAAAAGATTATGGCCAGTACATCGAAAATTACACTCTGATTTAATGTAACTGTTTTATGTGTTCTATATATTTTCTTATCTGTTTCTCTGCCTGTTGATCTGTTTTAACAATTGGCTAAAGTACCTGCAACTCCTTTATTTCAAAAAATGAGCTCATACTAATTTCTTTTTTTTTTCACATTTTTTGTTCATATAGACTCTGATTGTGTTAGCGTTTTCAATTTAAAAAGCATATACACAAATACTCAAAGGTAATCAAACTCAAAACATTAGATGATAAAATTGCTAGGCTCAACTCTCTTTTTCTTTTTCTTTCTTTTTTTGATGCTGGAGATTGAACTCAGGGCCTTGTACTTACTTACCAAGCAAGCGCTCTACCACTTGAGCTAAATTCCCAACCCCTCAATTCTTACATGTTACTTTCGACTGTGGTCTCTGAGTGACCCTCCACCTCTCTCTGGGTCTTTGTACTCACTCCAGTGAAGAATGAAGAAGTAGCGCTCTTAGCAGAAAATGGGGGAGTCAGGGATGGTGTAGTCAGAAGGTAATGTTTATTTAGAGTGTGGCAAAAGCAGAGGAAGCAGAAGAGAACTATCTTAGCAGCAGAGTGGTGCTACAAGACAGGGGACATCCCACTCAGGACGCCCGGTGAGTATGACGTATGCTTAATACTTACAGGGGTAGCTGGTTTCTAAAAATAACTGTCTCAGTGATTGGTGGTCTAGGCCAATCAGGGTCTTTGCCTTTGTTTCGGGGAAGGGGACAAGGTCAGCACACAGTAATAACACTTTCCTACAGGCAGGTACATCTTCGGAAGTACACAGCACATGATAAGCACGGGATGGTCTTAAAATCGTCAACCAGACAAGCATGTGATGATTTTACAATGTCAGTCATCAAGTTTTGTCCTGTGTTTTTTGCGCCCCTCTGCCCAGATAGTAACATAAATGTGATGTATAATTTAGGTTAATATGAATGCTTCTGTGTGCTAACTTTTAGGTATATGTCATCCTCTAAATGTTCTAATTAAGTTGACTTATAGATAAATGGACACTCATGATATTAGCCCAAAAGATTTTTGTTCACATGACTTAATAGTGAGCTAACTTAAGTTTGTTGGTAAGATAAGAATGTCTTTAAAGTTGGTGGCATGTTTTCATCCAAGTTGTTAGCCAATCGAGAAAATATTTATCTTAAAAAAATTAGAAATGCAATGTCCATTATTTTCTGTGTAAAATAATCTAACATATTTTCCTTGAAGATTTATACAACAGATTTATGCTTAAAATACTTTCTAATACAAAATAGAGTCATACAATTGTGAAAGAAACCATTAACAAAATAAAAATCATTCTTTTTCATCCTAGACAAAATTATAGCTGGGATCTTAAGAAGGGGAAAATTAGGCAGGCATGGCAGTGCACACATGAAGCTCAGCATCCTGGGAGGCTGAGGCAGAAAATTTCAAGTTTGAGCCCAGTCCATGCAACTTAGCGACTTTGTGAGACTCTGTCTCAAAATTCTAAAATATGATAAAGGGCTGGGGTGGAGTTCAGTGCAAAGGCTTTGGGTTCAATTCTCAGTGCCACAATAAGAGGAGGAGAAGAATTTGTGTCACTTCACTGAAGTTAGCACTTTCTCAAAGACTAACCTCACAGGGGTGCTTCTTGTTCTACATGCACGCTGTACTCTGCATGCCTCACCTGGTACGAAGTCCATCTGATACATCCCTTAAGACAAGGCCAATGCAGACAAGGCGCCCTGGACAGGACCGCTGCCCAGCAGCAGCACCTCCACCAGTAAGCCGACGCCAACCCCGTGCCCGCAGGCTTCATGACTAGTGGGCTTTGTTCTGAGAATTTTAAGCAAGATTCTCCCTTTTGGCTAATGAAGTTCCTTGTTTCAATCTCCTTGCATACAAATTCCATTTTCAGTAGCACACATATTCCCATTTCAGTGCTGTGCTGCTCTCAAATTAACTTAATTTTCAAATAGCCTTTCTCTTTATGTTGTTTACTTTCATACGATTTTACAAGTAATTGAAAAAATAACTTTGAAAATATGTTCAAGCAGATGGGAAGGTGGGATACTAAATAAAAAAATAGCCTAATTTGGCCTGGAGTATGATTGTTGAAGTATCAGGAAAGAAAGATAGCGGATAAAACTTGCCTCGTCCTAGAAATTCTCCAAGATAATCAGGATTTTCCTTACATGAAGGCTGACATGCAACTACTTTAGCCAAAATAAATTGGCTGCATCAGTGCAAGGATTTTTGTTTTTCAGAGTCTACCTAGTGTTTTACCAAATTGATAATGTTTGTTAATTTTTGTGCACAGAGGATGTTCTGGCCTTAGTTATTGGGCTTTATGAATAAATATAACTATTACAAATTTTAAGTAATTACATAAATTCTTGTGAACTAAAAGTTGAATAACGTGTTTCCACACCAAATAAAATACTCAATTTTTTTGGTGCTTTGATAATTTTGCTATAAATGCTGTAATATAATCAAAATACTGGACAAAAGATGAATTATGAATCTGGAGTTATGCCTGTCAGATACCGAAGGCAGCATTCATGTCGGGGGAATAAGATGATCTGTGAAATGATCAACATTTATTCCAGCAGTCAATAGTCATGCACAAATGAGCTTCATGCAGCATAAACAGAAGAGTTCAATGAACTCATACACGCCCACAAGAGCTCATTATGCTTTTCTTCTTCAGAATAATGTCTTCCATCTCCCAATACACAGACAGAAGGTGTTCAATAATAAGAGAATGATTCCAGCATTGAGTGGGAGAGTTGCATGCAGTCTCAGGGGAAAACTAAAACTTTTTGTCAAAGTTCCTCTTTTATTTCACCGTTGCCAATTTGCCCTTAAAGGACTTGGGGTTTCATTACCATCCAGAACCCCTGAGAGACCCGTGTTAGAAACCCACGGGAAGCTTTTGCAAGCCCTTCTCTTCCCGAGATCCCAACCAATGAGGCTAGTGCTTCTAATTGGCTTTATTTAATGACAACTTTTTAATTGTGACACCATTAACACTAACAAGTCTCCTGGGGCATCTGGAGTTGAGGCTTAAGTGGCAGGGATCTGGGCTCCAAGAAGCTGTTTAGTAAAGAAAATAAAGCTGTTGGCAAATCCTCCACTTTTTTCATGTTCTGTGAGAGACCATTCACTCCCGTCCGAATTTTAATAAAAACATCTCAGTGGGAGGCCAAGTGTCTGTCAAGGTAGAGTATGCAGAGAAATTAAGTCATCTCAGGGAAATGTCCAAAGAAGAGCGTCCACCAGAACAAAGTACAATTTGTATTCAAATTATTGGGAAATACTGCTGCCTTCTCTCTCCCCCCCAAACTTAATAACTCACAGAAACAGACCACAACAGAGTCTTCTATGAATAGAGAACCTCCATAGAAAAGGTGCTAACATGTATCCAACCCATCATCTCTAGAAAACAGTTCCAATTTTATGGTCTAATTCAGAGATTCAAACTTGTCCCTCTGCCTGGCTCTCTTGTCCTAGCCGCCCATCAGACAGCGATGGTGGTGAACACAGATGCAAACACTTACAGATTGGGACACAACTGGGATCCCACGGGGGCCATCGGTGTACAGGAAGGAGCTGTGCATGGAGCCCAGTCACAGCCACCAGGCAGAGGGTTCCCCGCAGCCCGTTCTAGGGGGCTTCACATTTTCACTTTTTAAACAACTCCCACCCCCACTGGGTCTTTACATGTTTGTTGTGAGAATTTGATATGATTTAATGTCTATTTTTTCAAGATAACTACAAATATATAATCAAAAGTGAAACTATTCTATATTCTTACTATATTTTAGGATTAGACATACAATATTCATATGCAAAGGCAGGTTTTGTTTCTTGGCTCCAATCATCATCTGTACTTTAATGACTTCAATGAGAATAAACTAATTTGATGAAGAGATTAAGTATACGTGGTCCTGATAGTAAGACTATGAGAAGCATTAATAAAGGCCTCATGACGGGAAGTCCTCAGGGCGAAAGGAACTGGAAGAGACTAGTTATTAGGTGCTGCCGTGGTCTCCAGGGCCAGATAAACAAGGTTTATTGGAAGACACAAGTAGGAATTAGTGCCACACAGGAAAAAAGTCTCTGAGTCTCAAGACAGAAATTATTTCTAATAGTAAACATAGGAGTTGGCTGATGGTTTTCATTTTCCCAGATAGACAGAGTCCCTGCCAATTTAGCTCCAGTCAAAGGCTGAAAACGGCCGGTAAGAAGTATCTGGAGCAGTTCACATAGCTGACCAGTGTGTAAAATTTCTTTTGGTGTCCGCTTACTCTCATTCAGTCGAGTTTCCACACCACGCACGAGCAAACAGTCAACCTTCTCCGCTCCCAAGGACCCGAGCTCTCAGGGCTTGGTTGCCCTCGGATGTGAGGATCCCCGAACTGGGCTCCACCAGTAGTTACTCGCTTGTGGGGTGAGAGCCACCTTCCCACAGGAATACAGAGACACAACGGAGGGCCTCCCTCGGCAGTATCCCGACACCCTGTTTCCTCACCCTCGTGTGTCTGGTGACAGCGTCCCTAAGAACTGCACCAGGTTTTCAAAAGGTCAGCTCGGGTTACCTGGATACTGGCATGGCCTGTGAAGGCTTCATCTTTAGGATCTGTCTGTCTGTAAAGGGAGCCTTTTAATGTGCCCAAATCTTGATTCCAGCCCAGATGAGAGCCTGGAACATAAGCCACACGTGAAAAGATATTGGACCCCCGAAGGGTGGTTTTCTGGAGGAAACCTGAGTAAGACTTTGATAGGATCCGAGGGGAAGCAGCCCTCCCTGCTGAGGTTACTGGACATTTCACTGACCTGAAATCACGTGGACTACCTAAGAACATTAACGGGAGGGGATGGCCCCTTGATTTTGGGGGGGTCATCTTTCCAGTAGTCCAGAGACAAGCTGAGATGGGCACTGGGGCACATTGGCTGGAGGATGGGGAAAGACACAGCCCACAGTCTTTGGCTAAGTTGGGGTTAGTAGCCTTTAATAGGAGATGGCTTAGAGTTACTGTTCTGTGTAGTCACTGCTCATTATCACCCCTGGAGGGAATCCTTGAGTCACACAAAGACCCCAAGAAAAATAGGAACAAGCCGAAGGAGGTTGTTTTATAATTTGGGATGAAGATACCAAGAGTGATTCATGGAGCAAAAATAGACACAAAAGACATGCAAGGAGGGAAACTACCTCCAAAATGGGAGTGGTTCTTCTTTTTATTTAGAAGAAATAAAATGTTTTACTTATCTGACTTAGGAAGCTGGTTAGTGCTTTCTTTTCTAAAAAGAAACCTGAGGCCATCCACTGGATCGCAGGTATATGAGGTTTGTGGTTGCCCTTCTTAAGTTTCAGGTCTCTTCTGTCTTGAGCTAGGTCCCAGGCAAACAAGGTGTGTGGGGGGTGGGGGGCGAGCAATCTCTAAACTTATGGGTCAACAAAGTCCAAGTAACTATAGGTGGAGCCCTGTTTGGGGATCCTCACATTCAAAGGCAAGCAAGTACTGAGAGCTCGGGTCTTTGGGAGAAGAAAAGAAGCTGTTTGTGAGATCGAAGGCAGAGAACGAGTTAGTGTCCCCGGGATCTGTGCCAAGGAGGTGCAAGAGTCTGCCACCAGGGGATGCAGGGGCACCACTGCCTCACTGATGATTTTGAGAGCTGGTACTGTGTAATATTCTCACGATGGCTGGTTACCCATAAAATGAGTGTGTCCCATGGGGACTCACAGGGAACCAGCAACCTGGTAGCAAAAATTGTAAAACTGATGGGCTGTATCCCCAGCCTAGCCTCTTCTTTAAAAGGGCACTGCTTTTGCGAGGGTAAAAATTAGGGCCTCTCAGCTAAGTGTTTACTGAGGTGGCACGGACAGCCCATCGTGGGTGCCGTTGTACCATGCTTGGCAATCAATTCCTGGCAAAGGAATTAGGCCCAATGGAGCTAGGCTGGGAAGGTCCCTGGCACTGAGGACATGGCTTCTAGAGGTTTGAATGACAAAGTGGCCCTGAGCAGGTAGAGTGTGACCAGTGCGTCATTTTGGCATCACCATGAAGGCAGTTTGGAAAAAAGAAATCTCCCAAGTTGCAGTTCAGAGTGAAGGTAAAGGAAAGTGACCAGCTAACTCCTTCAAGGCCCACAACTGAGGAACAGGATATTAACCTGCCCTAGGAAGAAGTTATAATTGGGTAAGATGCCCCAGTACTGAGAAGGAACACAATTTGTTCACCCATGATGTCCAAAGTCACCTGAGGCTTCTGCAAGGTGAGGGGGTGTCCTGGTGCAGAGACCACCCGGGCTGCCTCGAGCACCCTCACCGTGTGGACGTTCTTCCCCGGCCACCTCAGAGGTGGATGTCCGCATCCTCCTCTGGGAGGGAGGGCAGCCCCCCCTCCAGTGCTGAGGGTCCTCGTCCGCACTTGGAAAGGCTCAGCGAGGACTCAGCAGCCCTGGAAGGCACTCACTTGTCCACGGCCCTGATCGCTAGTGCTCGAAGCATCCAGACTCGCCTCTATCACCCTTCGGGATACCTGACTGCCCTAAACACCATGGACTTTATCATGAGCCTGCTCCTTGAGGGCCAGCATGGTCACAGCCTGCCTTCTTCCTTACTCAGTTCCCACTTGCCCCCTTTGTCATGGTTGTGAAAGACTGTAGGCCATCATGATCGATTGATTTATCCCAGCCCTGGGGCCTTGTTGCAGTTTTTGGAGCTTTCTCCTAATGTCTGCAGCTGACTGCCTAATACTGTCACAGGCTAATTCGGCCCTCTCTAGACCCTGGGTTTAAATTAGTGTATTTACAGTGTGCTTCTCTGAGCTGGTATTGGAAAGCCACTAGATTTTCATCAGCACCCTGAGCGATAGTCCTGCATTTACCATAATTTACAGGCTTGTGCATGCCCTTGATCACACCCTCTAAAATGGCCTGGAGGTATAACCCCCATTTAGTTTCTCCACCTCTAGTGTTATAATGCCACCCAGGCCCTTCTTGACCACAAATAATAAATCAGTTGGCTGATTACCATGGGATGCAGGCACCTCATTATCAGTGATTGTCTCGCAGCTTCTGTAATCCTCTCTCTACTGCTGTGTAACAAGAAACCAGGATGAATTTGACATCTCTCCAGGTCAGATCAACAGCCATTCTCAGGGTATGGAATCGATCAACAAGCCTCTCAGGGTCTTTGAGAATTTACCCAGTTTCTTTGCACTGATGGATATCTATGACTGAGAAAGGGATCTGAACTCAGACAGTACCCCTATACCCGCCACTTCTCAAAGGGGTGGGGTGGCGGCAGATTTAAATGTTGACTTCCCTGAGTCTGGGCCCCGAGCTTAGAGCCAAACCCAGTACGAGGTGGGCTCAAGCAGTCATCTTTATCCCCTGGGGGCTCTGACAGGTCTGGTTAGTAAGGGGGAGGAGCAGACAAGCAGAGGTGCTAGCAGCTTCCGCTCCTTAGGCAGGATCAGCTCCATGGCAAGATCAGGCTTTTGCTAGAGGGCCATGGAGGCTTGGATAAGGCATTCTCCACGATAGTGCTAGAGCGGGAGGGGTAAGGATTAGGCCACGGGAATCTTGCAGAGCATCCCCTTGGTTAGTCTGTGACCTGTGCAGACCCAGAGTGCCCCTTGGTAAAGCCATACTCCTCGGGATTCAGACGCCAGATGTCTGTGGCCTTGTGAGGACACCAGTGGCACTTCCTTCGTCTCTTTGGATCTCCCCCTTTGGCCACAACCCACCTCCCACACAAAGGTCTAGAGCTGGTGTTCCCTACCGGCTGGACACCTCTGGCTAATTACAGAATCATCTAACATCACAGTATGCCTGTCTAAGGAGGAATAAGAGCTTGCTCTCAGGAGACCTCAATAAAACTCCGATAAACTTTCCTTAACAGGTGCCTCCCGGGATCCTGGCTGACAGACGCCAGTAATCTGACAGTCCTCAGTCCTGTCCCACTATCTGGGAGAGTGCAGCCTCTGGGTCTGATGAGCATTCCCCTGAACCACTGAAAGTAGGGCAGGTGGGGCTAATGTTTGCTTGCTTGCAAAGAGGTGAGGACGGTTCATTGGGCGAGAATAGCACTCGGTGGCAACCTAAGAACTGAAAATAGGACAGGTCCCTAGCAAATGAACCAAAAGGACTAAGAAAGCCATCTGATCTGCTATGAGACTACCAGAGGTGGGATTCTGGGCCTGCTGTCACCAGCAGCCAGGGCAAGACCAGCTTTAGTACCTGCACTCTTGTGTCACGTCTTCGCCCCTCCTAGCCCCTTTCTCTGTCCCCAATTCCCCTGCATGCCCACTTAACCCACATCACAAAGGACATGAATCTCTTGGCAGATGAAATGCCACAGCACGATGTCACGTAGCAAGTACTGATCACACACCAAAACTTGAGGCCAAAATTATCATAAGGACACCAGAACCAAACAAGATGGAAGGAGGACGCAAGCTAGCATGAGAGAAGCAACCACATAAAACTCCAGAGGGGAACAAAACACCTACCGGCAGGCTGGCGACCCCAGGACCCACGGAAGTCCTGGCAGACAGGCAAGGAGAGCGGATGTGGTTCTCGGTTAGTCCACTTCTGCCAGCAGAAGACGCAGGGCCATGTCTTTCTTCCTCCCTCCCACCCAGCGGGACACACCAGGAGCCCTCCCCGGAGTCCAGGGAAACTTCCCAGCTCCCCAGCTCCCTGCCGCTCCCTGATGAGTTTCGGAGATATGGAAACCTGAGTAGGACAGAGAGAGACACACAGGCAGAGAGGGAGCAGGGGCACTGCCCAGCAGCCCCAGGCGGCGATGTCGACCCGCAGGGGCTCCCTGCCGGGTGAGGTCCGCAGGCGGTCTCTGCTGCTTCAGGGCTGGACCCACCTGGCTGCAGGAGACGCACCTTCGCCGGCAGCTTTGGAGACGAGCTACCGAGAAGCACTTGCTGGGCAGCAGGGCTTCCTGGCGAAGAAGAGGTCGCAGGGTCGCAAACCTGAGCACTGTGTGGAGTTGCCTTGCCCTGGCAGATTCTAAAAACAAAAAGAGAAGAGAAAAAGTATAAAATCTCCCCAAAGGGGACCTCACCTCCCAGCTCACCGAGATGGCGCCGTGAGTACCGGGGACCCCGAGAGGTTCCTAGGTGCTCGCGCACCGGAAGACCACGTTTAATTAGGTGCTAGTATACCCAGAGTGCGCAGGCTCCGCGGGCAGAAGGCACGTGGCACGAGCAGCCAGGTCGCTGGGTGCAGGGATTCGGGGCCTCGCGCCACACCCAGGGCGCCCCCGGAGCTGGTCCTGGGTCCTGCCCAGGCTCAGGAGGGTGAGAGGAACAATTGCATGATCAGTGCTGCTTTGCCAAGTTCAGTTGAAGCGCAGTCTCTTGCAGGTTGGCACGCTGCCT
Source organism: Hystrix cristata (assembly GCA_004026905.1). Classification (NCBI taxonomy): domain Eukaryota; kingdom Metazoa; phylum Chordata; class Mammalia; order Rodentia; family Hystricidae; genus Hystrix; species Hystrix cristata. The sequence goes on along the minus strand of PVJO010012931.1, from coordinate 6,021 downwards.
GGCCTGAGTGATGGAGAGTTAATAAGCCATTCTAGAATGCAGCTTACTATGCTACGCACGGTAGTGACAGCCCTAGAGGTCGCAGGCAAACCCAGAACCCAGGAGATGTGCAGTGTGTATGTAGTTCAAGATATTTCTCTTCCCAGTTCAGCCTCCACCTAACTAAAATTCCTCTTCACCTTGTACACCCGACAGCTAAATCTAAAAGTGTGACATTGGAATAATAATGGGTCAAAATTTACAAAGTACCGCTCTGCTGGAATTATCAGGAGCTGTGCTGATGTGATTAAACTGCAGAATATTGAGAATGCACTTAGTTATTTACATGAACACACATTTAAATGCAATGGGTATCACTTTAGGGGGCTTAACACGAATGAATGAAAGTGAATGTTGCTGGTAAAAATAAGTGAAAAATTATTATTGCTGTCAAAATTTAATAAAATAAACAGACGATTTAAAAATCCCCTTATCTCCAGGAGAATGCCAAATGTTAGACACCCGGGGAAGTTCCTATGTTGAGACATTCAGGTCCAGGAATTGTAGGCTGGTTCTTCTTAGATATTTGCATTTAAAAAAAATGAATGAGTTCTGGATGCTCCTGGGAATTTTATTTACCCATCAAAATGTTGGGTTCAGGAGCAGACTCAAGAAAACTAGAAGGCCATGTACCTCCTTTTTTTATCCTTTCTTTGTTTGGCTTTCTGCTGCTTTTACAGGAAAACTCTTGACCAAAGTCTAGCGTCATGGAAGCAGCAGTCAGGGTGAGGGCAGAGGTGAGGGCGAGAAGGGTGACAGGTTACTTACTGTGAAGGATATAATGGAAAATCTATCTGACAAAGAACATTTGTTGATTTGTCATTAAAAGATTGATATTAATTATCTGTCACTGAGCCGGATCCGATCGCTTCTCCTTTCTGTGCCGTCCAGGACTCAGTTCCGTGGATGGATCCTGATGCTACATTTGGATAGTCTGTCTCATTTACCTCCAAACTTGTCGTGTTTTCTCCTGATGTTTTTTCTTTTAGCTTTAGGTTGGAGATTCAAATTGGATTTTCAGTGTCTTCTATTTATTCTGATTGATTTTATGAAATATTCGGAATTGTTTCTGTAGTCTTATTTCATGACTTTAAACTTTTCTTCATTCTTATTTTCTTTTTTGTTCTCATGCTGCTTCGATCCTGTATTGGGAGGTTAAAGCAGATCTTTGAAAATCAGGAATGGTCAAGTCGGTTCTCCACGTTCCTGACGCTCAGTGAAACACCCACTTCCGGCCGCGGTTCCAAGTGCAGCTGACATTCGGCCTCCCTCCCTGGGCCCTGGCGGCCAAAGCCTGGCTAGCCCTGTGCTGCGTGCGGCTTGCTTTCGTTCTGCCCCTTCTGCAGATCGCGGTGCGCCTTCCCAGTCTGGCCAAACTGTGAGTAAATTACCTTTCCTGGTACCCTGGACGGTGTGCTAGTAAATGAATCCAGATAATCAAGATCCAGATTCAGGTTCTGCCTGGGCCTGCTGGTAACTGAAAGGAGCCCAGAGCTGGTTAGCGCCCCTGAAAGACGTTTGGACCTGATGCTCTCAGGGGCTCTGCCGCTGTCTACTTTTCGTTTGTGACCAGTTTGTTCAGAAGAGACAGTGAGGGAGACAGCAGGTTCGCAGATTTTTCTCGTGCTTTATTCTGGACTGTGAAGCGCTTATCCTTCCTCAGGGCTCCTTAAAGAAATCTGTGCTACTCGCGCCTTACACGCAGGTGGCTGTATTATGGTACGACATCAGCCATATAACTGAAAGTGCACTCTGAATGAATGCAGCTGGGCTTGAGATTGTTCAGAGCAAATTTGGCTAGAGTGATATCCACAGTTGCTTTATTGTTGCTTTTGAATTTATCCCCTCCCCCGGGGTGAATGCATTTGTTAGTTCTTCGTGGTTAAATTATACACATTTTTCTGCTACTTGAAAGACTCCGCCTGCACCAGAGAAGCAGTCAAATCAGTGCCAGCTACCAGACGGGCCCCTCCCTCTGTGCCCACAAAATGTTACCAGATGGTGGGTCACGGGGGGATTCTTTCCAGGGTCTTGAACAAGAATTGGACCAGACACGCAGAAAAGGTAGTGGAGTTGCACATTTATGGAAGGCGGAAAAGAGGTACGCTCTACAGAGTGCGAGCGGGCCGGTGAACAGACTCACAGCAGCCCCGGGGATAAAGGAAAAGGGTCTTTGGTACTTAGTATCTGGGACTCCTGGATCGCCTTCTGCCTTTTGCGCATAATGCACTGGGACAACTGTTCTTCCAAAACCTCACTCGGCCTGCCGCCACATCCCTGCTGGTTGTAAATGAAGGGCTGAAAATAGCACTTTTCTGATTGGTTGTGCACAGTGCTCAGGAGCCATAGAGTCATTTTGCATCCAGTGTTCTGTGCATGTTTTCTGGGTTTTTATAACTTTGACAAATTCCACCCAATTTTTGGTGAGTTTGCCCAGCCCTAACCAACCACCTACTGCACAAACATGTAGCCTCTCTGGGTGAATGTCGAGTTCTTGTGGATTGGTCCTCCGTTCACGTAGGCTGACTGTCTCTGTTTATTCCTTACTCGGCGTTGTATTGGATGGTCTGTTGTTTCAAAAGAGTTGTCCGAACTTTTGATTGCTAGGATTGGACCTTTGCTTTCTGGTACTCCTCCATTATCTGTCTTTTTGTTTATTTGTCTGGTGCTGGGAATTGAATTCAGGATCTTGTGCTTGCAAGGCAAGCATTCTAACCACTGAGCTAAACCCCAGCCCTCCATTATCTGTCTTTGCCCTTTTGATTTTCTGTCATTTTCTTCTGATCTTGCCCACCAGCTTCCAAAACAGGTTACAGTTTTCAAGATAAAGGCATTTCCCTTAAAATAAGAAATGGAAATTCAAGGAAAGAGGATGAGTTTAAGGAGAAATCCTTTTGGTAGCCTAGCTGGTCTTATGTTTCGTAACTATGGCACCTCAAATAACAGATACAGAAGGTAAATGGAGAAATGTGATTGTGGATAGCTTGACTTTGTGTTTTACTTAGTAGAGAATATTTGGTGTTCTCAAATTGTGTTTTTTTCCATACTAAACAAGAAGCCTTGCACAACAGAGTAGAGGATAAAATCTGTAAACTTCTGACAGGCAAGCTGTGTCTAATGTTGATACAATGGGAAATGTTTTAAAACCCAAGACAAACTCCTTTCAAATAAATGAGCTTCTATAAATTAAGGCAAATATGTTTTTGGAGGTTGGGTAGTCACAGTAAGTGGTCTGCACTTTTAAATATAAATTTTAACCTTGTTTTAACTAAGAATTATACTTTTAGACATACTAGTTTAGCATTAAGAATTGTTTAAGGGAAAGAGAAATCATCTTAGTAGTCTAATATTTTAAAAGCTGGTAAATGGTAAATCAAAATGCAAATGACATAGTCTTTGTATCTTATGTATGTTTGTGTGCATGTGTATTGTATGTTGTGTCTACATGCACTTTTGTTTGTAAATTGTTCACCTGCTAGGCTAGCTCTACCTTCGTCAGTCAATAAATGTAATATATGTCATTAACAGAGTGAAAGACAAGGACCATATGATTGTTTTATTAGATGCAGAAAAGCACTTGATAAAATGTAACAAGAATTTGTGATAACTCGACATACTAGGTATTCAAGGAAATGGGACGTATGATTATTTTATAAGTAACCTAATACATAATCTCTTTCATTTAAGACCCAGAGTAAGACAAAGACACTCACTCATTTCACTTTTATGTAACAAAGTATTAAAAGGCAACAGGAAGAAGTAAAAGGAAAAAAAGATATGGGATTCTCACTGTTGATCTTACACACAGAAAATATTAAAGATCCCACTGCTAGAACTAATCAATCAATAAAATAAATTTGCACGACTAAAAGTGAACACATAAAAATTAATATCAATTTATATACTAACAAGCAAAAATTTGTAAAAGACATAAGAAAATAATACAGTGTATAATAACTCCAAAAAAAATACCTGGGAATATATTTCATCATGAAACTAAAGTATTTGTATGTAACAAATTATAAAAGGCTAATGAACAAATCTGAAAAACACACAAATAAATGGGAAGGTATCCTGTGTTCATGTTTTGGAAAAATTAAAATAGATAAATTATTCATGCTACCAGAACAACCTACAGATTCTAATCAATTCCAATCAAAGAGTCAAGAGATAATCTACAGATCAGAAAAAAATACTTTGCAGATATACATCTAAAAAGTAGGTAACATCCAAACCATAAAGTGCTTAAAGAATCCTCGGAGCCAAAAGATTTGGAAGATGTTCAACATGACTGATCATTAAGGAAGTGAAATGGGACTTCAGGGAGGAATCCCCTCACATTCTGCATGGCCAGTTATCAAAAGGGGACTATACACACAACAATTATTTGTCAATCAGAAACAAGTATGCATAAATAAAAATAAAAGCAACTCTGGTCAAGAATATGAAGAAAAGGGAACATTTGTACATTATTGGTGAGACTGTAAGCTAGCGTAGCCCTCATGCAAATATGTATGGAGTTTCTTCCACATCTGAAAATGGAAATATCACATGATCCCGCAATCCCAGTTCTAGGTATTTCTTAAAATACCTGCAGTGAATATGTTTAAAATGTCTGCTCGCCCATACTCATTTGTGCACTGTTCGCGGAAGTAAAGTAATGAAATCAAACTACATGTTCTTCAACAGATGACTAGGTGAGGTAATTTGGTATTGAATATATTTAGCACTGAAAATGAAATTTTGTCATTTCTACCAAAACGTGTGGAATTCAGAACTGTTATGCTGAGTGAAATAAGCAAAGCACAGAAAGATAAATAGCTGCATTTTCTCGCTTGTATCAAGATCCTGAAGGAACTGAGCTGAAAGAGGCCTTGCTGACTGCTGGTCACCAGAGGTCAGGTGGGCAGAGGCGACTGGACGTGATGACAGAAAGGCATGCTGGGTCGGACAAGTCCCTTTCCCTTCCTGCAAGACACACTGCCCAGCATAATGAAGGTGTAAATGAAGGAATATACATTTCAAACTTGCAAAACCAATAAGCTTCCATTGTTCCCACCACTTACATAAAATGATAGATGTTTGGGGAGGGGGATATGTTAATCAAATTGATTTAATTATTACACACTGTATTTATAAACCATGACATCATATTGCACCTCAAAATATTTACAACTATGATTTGTCAAGTTACACTTAAAAATAGAGTATAAAATAATTTATAGATATGTGGTTAAATGTGCACTTAGAAATAGCCAGAAAAGCACATAAATATAGATCACACACACACATATATGTATATGTGTATGTATGTACACACAGGAATAGGCATGGATCTGGATATGGACGTGGATAGAGGTAACACAGCAAGACACAAGCTTACTTAAGACAGGCTGTTACATTTGTTAAATCACAGAGATACTCATTTTTGGATAACAAAATTTAAAGCTCCAGAGGGCAGAATTACAGATATATAGTCAGGTCTAAGTAAAGTCATATCTACACATGCCTATAAATATACATACACCTCCAGGTATTCTTTCTGTGTGTCAAGAGAAAGATGTAAAGAATTTGTCCAAAGAATTCACTCTAAATATTGAGTAATTCTGTATTAATATTGCACATATCGTTAACATATTCTACCACACACAACCCTTGCAAGTGCCTTTTTCACCTCCGTGTTCCTCAGGCTGTAGATGACGGGGTTGAGCATCGGGGTGATGACTCCATAAAGCATAGAGATAAGTCTGTCTTGGGCAGGGGAGTGTCGGCTGGAGGAGGGCCGGATGTAAGTGAAGATGGTCGTGCCATAGAACAGACAGACCACCAAGAGGTGGGAAGCACAGGTGGAGAATGCTTTGCGCTTCCCCTCTGCAGACTGGATCTTCAGGATCATGGAGATGATGTACACATAGGAGATCAAAGTGGCCAGGAAGGAAATGGACCCAGAGACACCACCTACCACTAAAACAAGCATTTCAG
>PVJO010012930.1:0-53650 GCA_004026905.1 Hystrix cristata | reverse complement strand
TACTACTCTGCCATAAAGAATGATAAGCTTGAGATATTCCTAGGTAAATGGATGCATCTTGAGACCATACTCCTAAGTGAAATAAATCGGACACACATGTTTAAATACCACATAGTTTCTCTGGTGTGAGAAACTGAAGTGTAAATAAAGACTAAAATGTATTATATTGGGAAAGGGAAGAAAATGTCCAAATGGGAAAAGGAACAAGGGAGGGGGAAAGGAACAGAGAGACAAGAGAAATAACAAATGGAAGGAAAAAATTGGAAACAAATCTTTTGTAAATAGGGAGGGAGGAGGGGGTGAGGGGAGGGGAATGGGAAAAAGAAGCAACAAGGTATATCATGTATAGGTACAAATTCCCAATGATGAATGTTATCAATATGTACATCGAAAATGTACCATTAAAATAAAATTTAAAAAAATATGTTTTAAGAAAAATTACATAAATGTGAATGGCAAGTAATAAACACTGAATAGATCAAAAAAAAGTTATTACAGGTGAAAAGGTTGGAAATTGCTGTACTTGTATGTTATACCAAACACGTGACAAAGAATCAGAGGTTACTTATTATTTCCTGGGATAGGTCTGCCTCTCTAATGAAGCCATAATCTTCATAAATAAGATTATCATCTTTGTAAATGATAGATAATTGCTTCTGAGCATTCTTCAGGGACCAGGCTCTGGTTTATTTTTTTTTTATTTTTTTTTATTTTGTTTGTTTTTGCTTCTGGGGATCGAACTTAGGGCCTTGTGCTTGTAAGGCAAGTGCTCTAATCGCTGAGCCAAATCCCCAGCCTGGTTTAGGTTTTGATATACTTTATTTATTTAGTTCTTAAAGTGATGCTCGTGAAGGAGGCACTAATATTATTATCTGCACTGTTAGAAGAAACCAAGTAGTCAAGAAATTTGTCCAAGGTCACTCAACTAGGAAATAGTAAAACCAAAATTCTAGTGCAACTCTTCACAAATAACAACATCATATGTAAATAAAAGGTAAGTATTCATTCACAGGTTCTCAGGCTACGTGGGTCTAGGCCACAACAGACCATACATATTGCCAGTTCTCCCATCTGCAGCACACTTCTACCTTAATCTCTAACTCATTATTTACTCAAAGTTGAACTAGAGTGCCATTTTCTCCAAGAACTTTTTTTTTTCTCCACCTTTTTGGAATTTATTAAACTTGTCTTTCTGGTTTAAATTAGATTTGAATGTTTTTGTCATTGATTCACTTTCCAAAGCAAACTTATTCTCTGAGGAGAACTGAAGTTTTGATATTTGCTTATAATTCAATCACATTTATTGCTTTTAAAAAATTATTTTAATGGTACATTTTAGATATGCATAATGATAACATTCATCATAGGGAATTTATACCTGTACATGATACATCTTGCTGCTTCCAAGAAGCTTTTAGATACTGCTAAGTAAAAATTTGTTATCAATATATATTTGCTAAATGACAATAGAAGTTAACAGTTATTGAGCATTTCCTGGGCTAAGAGTTTGGATCTCATCTTGAATTTATTATTGTTCCTCATCATGCGAATAAGGACACTGAAACATTAAGTAGTGTCAAGATCCTGAAGTAAGGGGTGGAGCTGAGATTCCGGTCCAGTTGGATTTCACTGAAGAGTCCATTTTATATCTCCTCTCAATTACCAAATTTCTGCTGAGTCGAAGCCCCATGAAACAGACCATATTCAACACATGGCATATTTTTTCCACCCAAATTCACGTCATATAATAAAACTAGTAGAAGCTGACAATTGTCAGTGTCTTTCTTGCCTCCTTGATTTGATTTCCCAGATCACTACCCACAGGAAGCCATGCTTCAGCCTGGAAAACATCAGCCCATGAATTAACAACATAATTACTGTATGATATCAGCTGACACCACACAGTAGTGAACAGGTGTCCTGGCAGAGTAAGATTAATGAAGTAACTATAGCAGGAGCTTGTCAGAGCCACAATTTCTGTAAGCAGAGAGAGTCATCATGCTAAAATTGCAAGATGTGGATAAATTAAAGCTATTCCCAGAGAAGAATCTGGACTCTCCAGGGCTAGGTTAAAAGTATCCCACCATTTTTAAAATTTAAGTGTTACTATCTTTGCATTCGCAGAATTGAAGAAAGTATTTGAACATCATTCTAGTGTCAAGGATACTCAGGTGTCTTCTTCACAGGACACATTCTTGTACAGTGGTCAATAGTAACACCACCCTAATGGTGCCTGACCTCAGATCTCAAAAGACTGTAGATTCTTAGATGGAGAGTATATTGGATTCTCCTGTTGTGCAAGAGGAAGGACTCTGGCACTAAGCACAGCTGACAGTTGTGGGACTTGTGTGAGCCTTATTTTCCTTATGTGTATAATGAGGCATTCAAAATTATAAGGATTAAGAGAGACAGTGCACATGAAACAGGACTTGGTAGGTAGAAACTACTAAATAAATGTTAATTATTATTATCACAATCTATCTTCTAATCAAATCATGCTTATACCTCTACCTAATTACACCGTATTTTGAATTTTCTTGCTTTCCAAGTCCAGTCCAGTGGTTCCATCGCTTAGGCCTCAATATTTTTTCCCTATACCTAAATGCTTATTAGGGTTCCCACATGCAGTCAACTCAAAGGCCCGCATAAATAAAATTTACAATTATCCTGACAAGGTTAAATGAAATTTCTGGATCCCTTCCCGCTGGCTTTCATTAAGTCATAAAGGAGTCCACCAGTTGTTCTCCCTTCCCATTAGACAGAGTTGACGCGGGAGCTGTATGAAACAGAAACATCAAAGAAACATAAATGTTCTGTGCCTGTATGTCTTTTGCCAACCGATTTCCAGAGGCTGGCCCGATTCCAGATGATGTTGTGAAGATTAAATCAGACTGCTCGCACTGTACTTCTGGGAAGAAGGACAGAGAAACCGCATCTTGCTACAGACCTGCATTGTCCAGTATGGCAGCCACTAGCGACGTATGTTTACTGAATTCTTGAAATGGACTTGGTCTGAAGTGAGGCATGCTATAGTTGTAAAATATTACTAGATTTTGAGATGTAGCTGGAAAAAATGTAAAGTATTTTATTAATAACTTTCATATTGTATACATGTACATGATAATATCTTGGATCTAACGGATTATATGGTTTATATATTATACAAATTATTTATGCACCTTTTTCTTGGAAATTTACAACTGAGTTATGTGGTTGGCAGTATATACCTGTTGGATAGTAATGATATAGTCCATGAGGCCCACCAGTCACATATGGTTGTACATTTTATTTCCTTCTTCCCTGCCTCCCTCCCTCTTTTTATTCCTTCCTTCTTTCCTTCCTTGCTTGCTTCCATGGTTCCTCCCTCCCTCTCTCTTTTTCTTTTTCTTTCTCTGGATAGGATCTTGCTGTGCTGCCCAGTTTGGTCTTGAACTCCCAGGCTCAAATGATCCTCATGCCACAGTCTCTGGACTACCTGGGATTACAGGCATGAGGCACCATGCCCAGCTGCACATTTTGTTTTCTTATATGACATTTATTTGTTGGTTTTACATTTCGCCTACAAAGTTACAAAACAAAAAGAAGGATAAAGCTAATAAAATAATGACTGAACAATACACTCTCTCAACAATTATTAGCTATTTTTATAGTTTTTTTGTCATAAACTATTTTTATATAGGGTTTTTTTTTTTGTCAGTAAGAGCTGAAGTTTAAACAAAGCAAATTTCTTCAGTCCAGAACTTCTTATAGATATCCCATACTGCTGTGGAATCTAATTCTCAAAGAAGATAAAGTGATCAATGACTCTCGGACTCATTCATGCCTCGACTCTTCCTTTCCCTTTCTTTTTCTTTTCTCTCTTTTCTCATAAAACATTGTAGACGTGATTCCAGTCTTAACGCGAGGTCTGGAGAAGTACAAAAATATGAGTCTTCTAACTGAAGAAGAGGTGAGAGTGCTGAACAAAACAATTCAAAGAAAAAGGAAACGGGGAAGGGACCTTTTGGCCTGGTTTAAGGTATATAATAATACAGGATGAATATTTAACTCATATCCTTTGATTTTATTGGTAAATAGAAAAGTTGCATTTGTGCAATAATCTGGTTTCCTGGGACTCATTCATTGAATTGATGCCCCAAGAACATCTTTTGGTTATTTCTTAATGTTTACAGCTTCAATTTTTTTTTTTTAACTAAGAACATGTATTGGTACACTGTATACATAATGGTCATAATCAACATGGTTATTTTGTACCTGTACATGATACATCTTGGTTTTCCCCCCTCTTCCCCCTCTCTTCCCCTCCCCTCCCTTCCATTCACCCACCCCTCCCTATTTGCAACAAGTGTATTTACACTTTTCCATTTTTTTCCCTTTCATCTTACTTTTCTTTTAACCTTCTTCTTTATCCCCCTTTTCCCTATATAGTTCTCCTCTCATATCACAGTGATATATGCACAACCATGTTCATAGCAGCACAATTTGTAATACCTAAGTCTTGGAAACAACATAAATGCCCAACAACTAATGAGTGGCTAAAGAAGATGTGGTTCTTTTACACAATGGAGTACTACACCGCCATAAAAAAGGATAAACTAGAGTCATTTGTATGTAAATGGATGTTCCTTGAGAACATACTGTTAAGTGAAATAAATCAGACACTTATTAGTACACATCGAATTGTTTCTCTGATATGAGAAACCATAAGTATAAATAAGGACAAGGGTAGAATAGATATTATGTTTACAGCTTCTAAATACTGCTTTATTTGACAACAAGATATAATTTGCAGAGGTATGTGTGGTGGTGGGCAGAGACCAATAACAAAAATAGGGATATTAAGGTTGGATTGTCATTATGTCTGTTGATAAGGCATTTAATCTGCCTCCTCCCACCTTATTAGTCAATTATATCAGAGAATAAATACTCACTTGCTCTGTTTAGAACAAACAGAATCATGGTATAAAAGATCAGGGCAGCAGTATCTTCTGGGTAATATGTTCCTGTCACAGTATGATAACAGTCTGTCCATGCTTGTCAGAAAATTTCTTCTCTGCTATATGCTGTGCCAATCGCCATTCCTATTGTTGAATGCTTGCCCTCAGTGGCGAAGACATTAATAACACAAAAGGACTTCCATTAATCTCTAAGGCTTATTGGTCTCTTCTATCAGATTACTGGTTCATTTCCTTAAAGGTATCTAAAATCTCTGTGAAATCCTTGTTTTTGCTAGACTGATGGTCTCTCTTTGTGAACAATCAGACCCTATCATACTTTTTCGCATCAATTCCAACCACATGAAACCAAAGCCAGATGACAGTCTGGGGGAAGACCATACCATTATGAGCACTCACCAGCTGCAAGTGGGTACTTACAGTGTGGAGCTCTAGAGCTCACTGTAGATAGCTGCGACTATCTACAGTCTGCTTGATTAGATCCCATTGGCTAAAAGCAAACATTTGTATTTCTCCAAGCAATCAATAGACCAGTGGGTAGAACTGCATCCTAATGGACTGTGTTCTTCCTGGCTCTCTGCCTCTTTCTCTTTATCCATTAGTCTATTGATCTATAAACACCTATGGAAATTTTGGAGAAAATAATGCTACAAGAAAAACAAACAGTTGTTTGAAAAATCTTTAACAAGACATGTACTGAATACCATTTGTTGCTCATTCTTTAGACATCTACTATGTGGCCAACTAATGTCAGGTGCTGTCACAGCTTGGGAATATAAAATCCACATCCACAATTGTTGTGGTCTAAGACTGTTTTGCCTGTAGAAAGTTAATGTAGCCTGCAACTCACATTTTTCTCCCCCACTAAAGGATATTACAGCTCTTGTCCCTGTTCCTTAATCTAGTTGCCAATTATTCACATTATCGTCTTTCATTTGATAGGTGCTACCAAGAAAAATAAAGGGGATATATGCTATTAAATTTCACAGAAATATCTAAGAACCATGATAAGGAACATCTGAATACTATCACACTCATATAACAAATGCTCACTTCCCCTCATTCAAAACGTTTGCTTCTTTCCTTTTTTAATGTCATCCATAAATTTGGTCTCCAGGGAATACTGGCTGTGGTTAATTATGCATATAAAGTCCCACTGTGCCAGAGGAAACATAATTATTCTAATTTTCAAGGTCATAGAAATATGCAAAGGTGCCAGTTTGACAGTCCAAAGAATAACACTAGCACAAGGGAACCAAAGACAGGGTTTGTTACGGAAGGATGGTTACAACCTTATCCATGGAGCTGAGCTGAGAGTCCATAAGCTCCACAACCCAAATTAAACTACCTAGGACAATCTCCCCCAGAGTGACCTGCCGATGAACAGAGCCATGAACTGGAACGCTTCTTTGCCACCGGGGTGGTCAATTCTGGAGGTGGAAGAGCAATCCTCATTCCAGGCAGGCAAATGCTTGAGCAATCACTTTGCAAAACCACTTAAGTCATGCTCACGTATGGATGGATCATTCGAGGAAGAAAGGAAAAAAAAAAAAGGAAAGGAATTGCCCTGTAGATTTCTAAACAAAGCTCTTCTACAGTTTCTAAGAGAACAATCTCCAGAACAGATTTCAAGTCATTAACCAAGATTCTGTTTTAAAACCTCTTGATTTCTTGAGGAAGTCAAACTCCAAAGTCTAAGTTAAGTACATTCCATTTCGCAAAACAAAAGGGCCATGCTAAAAGTCTGGTCTCTAAACAACCCAACCTGTCTAGTTAATGACTTTTCAAGGAAACACAACCTATAACCTGTTCATCCTATCACATTAGCATAGCCACTAAGGTACTGGTTATGTTAGGCTCTTAAAATGACCATACATGAAGTAAGTAGACTTTTTAATTTCTTGGCTTCTAAAACATATTTCTGGATTCACCAAAAATGTGGGTACAAGATTTACCTGTTTCCTACTACTTCTCCATAGGCAGCAACTCTTCTGACTGCTCATTGTTTCCAGTTGTATATGGTTCATCAGTCCTTGCTGGAACCAGAGACTCTGACACTGCGTTTCCTTCAGTCCCTCTCCCTAGCTCATTCATAAAGATCTTACAGGAAACCTATGAATGGGAATTGTACTCACAAATCCTCACCCTGCAAAACTCGCCACTCCGACCCACAAGAAAGACAGCCTCCCATCACGGATGTATTTTGAAGCAGGTCCTCACCCTGCAGGAAGGTTGTGCAAGCTGTCCTTGAAGAGGATGCAGCTTAGCTCTCCAGTGCCAGATTTGAAAACGCAATTAAGAATTTTAAATATTAAACATCATGTTAATTATATTTGAAAGAAGGCGTTTTATTTATTTCTTTTTAAGCAAGACCTCTAGGCAACGGATGGGACTTCCTCCGGCTGTCAGTGCCAAGTGCTGACAAGTCAGGCAGCAGATGCAGATTCGGTTTGTCACAGCCCGTGGACATGTTCAGTCTGCCTATAGTAGCGTTCCCTCTGCCTAAAGAAACATCTATAGTAGAGCAAGTCAAAGCATAGGGACAGAAGATATGAAGAATTGGTGTACCAGGTCAGAGTCGGTTTCAGGGGGAAAGTGTCTAGGAGCCAAAGAAGAGCAGCTATAATTCTCAACACAGAGTAACGCAAGGTCCTGGGCTGCTCCCCCCACCTACCTCCAGATAATGTGAAAAAATAACCATATCAGCATCTAGGAACTCTGATGGTGCTCAGATTTGTGTGTTTAATCAAGTGGGCCTAAATTGGGAAAACAACCATTATACCTAAATAAATCTGCTCCTAACACAGGCTATACCACTGTGTTTTTACATGAATTTTTTGAAGGTGGGCTGTATTTTTTTTTATTCCTCTTTTAATCAGCAAAATTCATACAGTGAAAACTCTTTAAAAGAGGCCACCTTTTGTCCGAGCACAGGCTCTTAGAGCAGCCATTTACAGTGGCACAGTGGTATGCCCCTTGCTGTGTACTCAGAGCATCTTTTTTCCATTGTTTTGCATGGCTTTTCTTCAGGTACTCTCTTGGTATCATTCTGCTAATCATTTTTAGAGAAAAGTGACTTCATTTCTGTTAACAATAAAACAGGCTTAATCTAAATGTTAATTTTCCTCCCTGGTATATTTTGGTTTAAACAAACCTAGAGGAGAAAATAACTTATTTATGGTTCTTGGTTAGTCATATAAAATCTTATTTTGGATGCTGTAGTACAAATCATCTTCATACCTAACAGCAGAATGCAGAAATCAGTGGCTCTAAACTGGGCATAGTGAAAAGTCAAATTCATGAGCAAGGAGAAAGGAAGCTCTTTCCTATGTTTTAATTCTGTTTTTCAATTTAGTAAAAAAGCCCAATTCAGCATAAGGTGGAAAGAATGCAATCAATTTTCAGTTCCACTGTTAAAGAACTGGAAAGTCACTCAGGTTATTGAATTTCCCTGGGCTTTAGTTTCCTCATCTCCACTTCACCCTACACTGGCTTTCATGAGGATGTATTTTTCTTAAACTTACTGCTGGCCTCTCTCCAACACTTGACTTATTTCGTTCATTTCTGAGACGGATGATTCATTGATTCAGTACCTTTGGGAGGAGTAGCAGAAGTGTTCTGCTCAGTCCTATACTTCTTCGCCTTGAACTTGAACAGTCCATAAAGAAGGGCTGAGAGGATGCTGCCGTCAGCCCATTGCTATGGAGGCCTCTGCTGCTGTAGTGACTGGTGTACACATCTGCACAATTCTAGGATTCAGCTTTTGCAAGCTTATTGGGCTCTGATACACATACCCACCAACTCAGCATCTCTAACTGGTCCAGATATTTTGGTATTTACAGCATCTCTAATTGATCAAGATATTTTGCTATTTACTTTTGGTCTTTTGCTTTATTTTTCAAATTGTTCGGAACTCTAGAAGGGAAGAGTGGTGCTCTTTAATGGCCTTACTCAAGCATGACAAGAATCTACAAAATAGGAATTACAATGCTGTGAAGGGTAAAGGAGGAGGAAACTGAAATTACCTAGCATTAAGCCCAGTGCACTGTAAGATTTCATTAAACGATGGCTGAATCAGAATCTCATATTCCAGGACCATGTGCCAGCCAGCCCCACGTGGCTCTGGACTCCAGACAGAGGCTGGCACCTGAGCAGTCTCATTCTGCCCTTTGGAACTACTCGGGGAGTAACATCTGTGAGCCTTGTGGTGCATTCTGGAGTAACAGCATAAAAAACTTAATAGCAGAATGCAGAGATCAGTAGCTCTAAACTGGGCTTAGTGACAAGTCAAATCCTGGAGGTTCTGAATGCAAAAAAGCAGAGAGAAAGGAAGCATGAAAGCACCAGTTCTGTTTTCCCAGCACACTTTCAACAGGCAGTGAGGGTGATAAATTAACGGAGGAGAGTCCAGATCTACAAAAACTCCAGCTGTACTTAGGAGTTTAGAGAACAAGAAATCCATTTGAATCCTAAGCAAACACTTTTGCTTAAAACTAATTCACATTCTGACCTCAGAAATGTTAGACTATTTATAGCTTTTGTTCTGCCTCCAAATATGTTTCCTCATTTACCCCTATCGAACTACAGATTCTGCATTTTAAAGAACAGTAAGGATGATAAATTCTTAACATGGAAAGTAACTGTTTCCATGATTATAATTTAATGACAAAACAGGATCCAAACTTATAACTCATATCATGTATTTATCTGCTCCCACAAAGCCAGAAACTGGCAAATATCACTTCTTAAATGAAAATGTACCTCAGTCCAGGTGCAATCATGAAAAAACAAAAGACCAGGGGGAAAACCTTAGTGAGCACAAAACTGACCATTCAACCCTCAGAGTCGGTAGGGAGGTACCTTTGGTAGCTACCATTTACCGAAAGCTGACATTTTTTGCAATATATTATTCAAGGGGCTTTCATAAATTAATTTACTTAAACTTCACAATAAACTTTGAAGTGCTATTTTTATTCCCACTATAAACTAAGTGAATTGATCACAGAAAATGGAAAAGGCTCATCCAGTGTCACACAAATAGCTGCTGAGCCAGGACTTGAACCCTGCCCATCTAGGCTCCAGAGTGACCTCATCCTGCCTCCTTTCACAGTCCTGCTTCCTTTTTCTAGAATGACCTTGAAAAATGTAAGCTTAAATTAAACCTAATTTTGGATCCTGCCTCTCGTCATTGTGCTTGCACACTTTTATTCAATATCCACCTTTGCAAACATACAAGCTTCTGTGTTATGGAAAGCCTAACCTTTCCTCCTATTTATTGCTCACGGATCAGTCTTGGCTAAGAAGGGCCATTCTGATTATTTGCTTTCCAAGTCTCCTTTCCATATGGCTGACTACTGGTCCTGACTCATGACCGCAAGCAGACAGGCTTACAGGGAGACCCTTGTTCTCACACTGTATAGTCCATCTCACCATATGGGGAAACTTGCCCAAGAGCAGCAAAAAAAAAGGTATTTCCATCTCTTTCCAAATAAGACCAGGGACATTTAATTCTCTACTATTACCCTCATCGTCCTCAAAAGCACAGATCTTATTTTTTTTTTTTTATAATTACAATGCTTCGGTTTGGAGTAAATAAAATTCCCATTATAACATTGTCTAATTGTTTAATATTCTTACGCCATTTAGCTATTGTGGGGTGTTCAGTGGTACAGGACCTCATAGCTTGAGGTGTTCCACCTTCATTCCACTTAATCCCCACCTACAAGTAGGTATTATTGTCCTCAGAAAAGACAGCTGAGACTTGAGATTAAATAACTTGCCTGAGGTCTCAGGGGACCATCAGTATTAGAGTTCAAATCAGCCTAACTTCAAAAAATGAGCTTAAATCTACCATACACAAATGTACACACAGGTACTGTATGTTTGTGTGTGTGTGTGTGTGTGTGTGTGTGTGTGTGTATGTGCGCGTGTGTGCATGTTTATCCTGTTCAGGTAGAGTTTGTATTAGTGATCATCACTGGGCAGCATTCAATCAACATTCCTCAGGAAGCTGATATGTTCTACAATATGCCGAGTCCTCCATATTTAGAGATGGATTTTATACAAGGTATTCACTCTCAAAAACTTACAATGCAGGTTGTTTCAAGGGACAGTGTTGGAAATATAAACATAAAAATGAGAATTCAGATCTATCAAATCAAAGGATCATTGGCAGATACTTTGATGACTACCTAGAATCACAGAAAGTGTTTTTGCGTAGGTGAAAAATCGAATTTGAGAAATAAGTTGTAAGGATACACTTAAAGATTAGAAGCAAGTAGGCAAAAATAAAAATAATTTTGTATTAGGATAGGATTATGAATATAGCCTATCCATATATGGATTCCTTTACAGTTTAATACATGCGAAGATGTATTACAGAAATTATATTCAAGAAAAGTAGTATGTCTTTTTTGTAAGAAAATTGTATAAAAGGCAAAATTACCCTGAATGTGACTATTTGATAATTGATGGCTTTGGTATTTTTATTGAAAAGTTTGTTCTGATGATATTGGTTAAAAAAAAACCCAAAAACTAACCTTGCTAGGATTAGGACAATTCTCACAATATGAGAAAAGGGCTTGTGAAGGAGGTGATAGGCAAGTGATGGGGTCAATAGAAGGGCAATAATTAACGAAAAGATTCATCTGCCTCTGCCACCTTCCAGTTCAGGATCCCTAAGTAAGTTACCCAATACCTCTAACCCGGGCTGAACTTCCTCATTGTAAAATATAGATCATAACACTTGAATCCTACAGGGCTGTTGTGCGATTATTCATAGTCACTGAGTATCATTTGTGACATATGCTAGCTGTTATTTTGGCATCTACTTTTTATTTTGACATGTAGCTTGTCTTTCTACAGTTTTTTTGTTGTCATTATTGTTGTTGTTTTGCTGTATCTTTAAACCTGATCTAGTTTGTTTTGACTGGGGATCAATGACTTCAGGTCGATGAAATGTTGCGTACATCCAGGACTGCAGACTTGACTGCTAAATTTGCCCAAAGAGGCTGATTGGTATGTTCATAAAGAGGGATGATTAGCAAGCAAATGAATTAGGAGTTCAATTTATACTTCAATTGTGAACAACATAATTTGTTAGCATCAAACCTTCTGCCCTAACAGCAGGTTTTACAAAAAGAAAATACTGATTAACCTGAGGTTATTACTTCAAAACACCAAACTGTGAAATTCTACATCTATTTGTTAAAATCACTCCTAGTGCCCTTAACACTCTCATCACTGAAGAGGAGAATGAAGAAAATAGGCCTCAGAGGGAAAACAAAACAAAACAAAAAAAACAACAAAAAAAAACCCCACAGACCAGAATGTGAACAAATTCCAAGGTGGATTTACAGGTAATTTTTCCTTATTGAAGACCATATATACATCCAAAATAAATATTAGGTCATTCTTAATATCAAATTTCATCAGAATTACTCACAGGTTGTCTAACATGCACAAACTCCTGCCCTAGAGTTCCAGAGGCTAAGAAAATGAGAGTTTGTCTGAATTTGTATTTTTAAATAGATACTCAAGTGATTTTAAGGATTCATGGTCCAAGCTGGACCACTCGGGATTCATGTCTGACTTCGCTCTGTGAATAATAAGCTTCAACAACCCAGGGAGTGGATGGCAGATTTGTTTCCCCTCCATGAGAGGACACACACAGGCAGGAACTCACTGGGGGAGACAATGTGAAGCAAGGACTCTTAACCCAGACCATGTCAGAATCTCATAGGGAGCTTTGCAAACCCCAGTATCCCCTGAGATTCTGCTTCCACTCCTCTGGGATGGTGGCCTGAGCACTGATACTACTGGGCAGAAAACTCTAAAACACAACCTGAACTCTGAAACACAACCAAGTTTGACAGCTACTGACTTCTCACGGTGTGCCCGTTTTCTAGGCTTCCCAACACAAAGTACCACAGACTGGGGATCTTGAACAACATACCTTATTTTCTCACAGTTTCAGCAGACCAAGATCAAAGTGTCATCAGATTCAGCTTCTTCTGTGGCCTCTTTTTGGCTGTCTTCTGTGTATTCATGTTGTCTTTTGTGTGCTGAGTCCAAACTTTTCCTTTTCAGAAGGATGCCCATTGTACTAGATTAAGGGCCCTGATGGTCTCATTAATTTAATTAGCTCTCTAAAGACCCTCTCTCCCATATTCTGAGGTATCAGAGGTTCGGGCCTTTAAAAAACTGACTTTCCAATTTCATCATGTGCCATCAAAGCAACAGTTTGACCTTCTAAGAAAGAAGCCGTCAAAAGGGTGGAGCATTAAATTACAAATTTGCAGTCTCTGTCAATATCCTTTTTATGTGTCTCTAAGAAAGGGAAAAGTGTGCACACTGAGACTGCCCCAATCACATGAACTGATATGTTTGTCTTACTCACCCATTCTTAAAAATTAGTGCATGCCTAGGAAGAGAACATAGACTGTATTTTTCATTATTTTTTTAATATACTTAAAATATGTTCTTGGGAGCCTGGTAGACATTTTCCCTGTGTATCTGAAATGGACTGTAACAGTTCTTTATGTTTAATTCTTTCTTGTGACAACATAGTTTTTATTCCTTAATTTATTGCATTTCTCAGTAGTACTCATTCTGTGCAGGACACTGGCCCAAGACTTTTCACAAACAGATTAGCTCATATGGTAAATTCCGTATTGTATTTGCTGTTGAGAAAAGATAGATTACAATAGTAAAAATGAACAGACAGTAGAAAAGAGACCTAGCTTCAAGTTTGGGGTCTCCTAACTCATAACTGATTGACTTAAGCTCCAGAAGATCATTCCTCTCAATTAATGAGTTAACTGCACAAGGGACATGAATAATGAGCAGAGAAGCACAACCACTACTCGGTATCCAAATTTACGGGGTAGATGCTCTTACTATATCATTCACAAAATCTTATTTTTATACATAGAGATATGAATGCAGATATGGCATCCACTGATAGACAAGAATGTCAGACTTTGAACAGAAGTTCAGGCTCTAGCTGTGTCACTTAAACTACATCATGTACAGAGAATAATCTCTCAAAAGTTGAGTTCCTCACTTGTGACATCGACTATCTCCCTATCACCTTTTAAGTGTTAAGTTAGGTATTAACACATAAAATCACTTCATAAGTGGTAGAAGAGTGAACACTTGAAAGGACATTATTATGATCTCCTCCTTTTCCTCCTCTTCTCCATTTTCTTCTCATATACATCCTCATTTTTCCTTCTAACTCCTCTTCCTTCATAGCATGGTACTTTGGAACAATTCATTAAAAGTGAAGAACTCATTGGGAAATAATCATCTTTCCACACAAAATGGATCAGTTTCTTGCAAAAGCTCTTCAGGAAATATCTCAAAATGTCGTGTATAGAACGAAAATAAAATGCATGATTCCTGCTTGCCTGGCCTTGGCGATGTGAAAAATTAACTGGATAATTCTCATGTGTAAGAGACTGCATGGCTGTTCATCTTTGGTTTTAACCTCTGTTCTCATGGCCAACTCAAGGGCTTAAATCATATCCTGGCAAAAGTTCAAAGGAGTCCAGAACAACCTGAACATTTCTATAAAAATATACTTAAAATCAAGCCGTGTTGTTAGAAGAAAACACATATGCCAGGAAGCTACTCGGTAGCTCTGTGAAGATCTGACAACACCGTGCGGCACGCACTTGGGGACTTTCAGCTACTGACGTCCACATCCCATCCTCTCTCTGCTCCCCGACAGCTGCACCAAATGAGGAAAGCTTATTTTTAGGAACCACAAATTAGGAAGAGCCTTTCTCAAAGGACTGGTTTGCTGACTTGATTTTTCTCTCACTGATTTAAAAGGTTTAAAAAAAAAAAACTTCTGGTTTGAAAACATAAACTTGCACAAAGGTATGAGTCATGAAAATATTCATGACTAAATCTTTTCAATACTTAGATTTACACTTTTGATAGCATCAAAAGAGACATATAAGAGACATGAACCTTAGGCAGGTAAGCTAGCCGGCCACTCCTCATTTGTATTTCACCAAGTTTTCAGAGAGTTTACATATATCATATATACTGTTTCACTCGTTATTCAAAACAAGTTCAGAAATAAGAAGGAAAGTTTTATCTCTATTTTATAGGGTGCTGAGCTCGGTGAGGTCAAGCACCTCAACTCAAATACCTCAACTAATAGGCAATGTGGAAAACCTGAATGTTAGATCTTCAGAGATGAGGGGTTTTTCACTACACAAGACTAGACAGCTCCCTGTGGGGATTCATCAGAGGAAAACACTTTCTGTTTTTTGTTTCTGTGGTGTAAAAATCTGCTCTCCCTGGGTACCAAAGCAGCGGGCAGATGCAAGCATGTTAAAACAGGCCGAATGCAGGCAGATTCACGAGGCAAGGGAGCCTGAGCCCAGTCATGTCTTGATTCTTTTTTCGCACCAGCTCTGTAGGAACCCTGGCTGTCTGTGTCCAACAGTGGCCTTGTAAAGAATATTAAGTCTACATTTGTCAATTAATTTTTAAGTTTCTCCAAGGCAATAAATAAATTATATATATTGATCGCCTTGTCAATTTATGTTTATGTATTTAAATGTTATATTATTATGTATCAATCTGAACATCATAGGTACTTAAATATATTTCCTAAGTTTTATATCTAAAAAACCCCAGCCATATCTTTTTGGGCCATAATACCTCACAAAATACCTCCTTAGAAAAGTGCAGTTATTTTCACAATTTATCTTTTCTAGAGTAAACCTTGCCTGTGACTACACCTGTAGAAAGTGGGTAGATGAAGGTAAGAGTCTCTGAAAGACCTTTCTAGCGTTTACTCCACTGGCTTCTATGAGTAGGAAGTTGATGAGGTTCAAACAAAATATATCCTCAGGAGCTTCTCTCCCTAGAGTGGCTGAATCTAAAATTAATTTTTGTTGTTACTGTTTATAAGTTACATTCTTACCTACATCCACTTAGGTTTGTACCCTGATCAAGAGACAGGAAGAGAAAAAGCCTGTTTCACAGCAGTGTAAATACACGCTCCTCTAATTGGCATGAGAAGCCATTTTTAGTTTTAAATCAGCCAGACAGACAGCAGATTCTCCAGGTTCTGATAGGGTGCAATGAAATGAATCAAGCAGCTGAAGACTGATATTACAGCCCCGCACACACTGTGGAGTTTCAATTGGTCATGCTCACCCCTCCTGATTTGGGGGTCAGCTATAATTCACAGCCGGTGCTAAAATGCGTTAAGAAGTATTTATTATCTTCTAGACACGATTTACTGCTTTTGATTATTCATTTTTCATTACTATGGAAAGCAAGATTAAATTGTTTCAGTAGCAACTGCTTATATTAATCTTTCAAACACATGCTCCGTGTAAAACTCCCCGTCAGGCAAATGGATATAATTTCTGCTGCCAAAACAGCCATAGATAAAAGTAAACCAACACTAAATAAAAATAGTTCTAGACTCTAAGGTGAGGTGGAAAATCAAGGAGCAGGCAGAGAACATACAAAGCAAAAGATACAGAAAATAGGTGGGAGAGAACAGGAATGTTTCAGAGTTCATTTATTAGACCCAGCAAATTTATTCCATTAACATTTTAATTTCAAAAGTAATTTAAATTAGCACTTTGTTTAACTGTGAAATTAGATTATCTCTCTGTTTAACACGCAATATACTTGTGAATCTAATAGAATGACAAGGAGCGAGGTATGAGTCATATCACATCTGTGAACTCGTACAAATTGCTTCTTAGTTCTGCAAGAGACTGGAAACAACGGCATCATTTTACACACAGGAACTGAAGACCCAGGCAGGTTAAGGGCTGTGCCTGAGGTCAAACAGCTAGCTAACTGCACAGCTGGAACCAGAACTGAGTTGCAGGGGCAAGCCTATTCCTTTATGCCACTCAGGTTAACGCATATTTGGAGAGTCTGGAGTTTTCAAACACAACTATTACTACTGTTTGGTACAAGTCTATTTTTTTTTTCTATTTTTCCCTCCTTATTTAAACTTTTCCTCTCATCAGCCCTCAAGTCACTGTATACAATTCTACTTTATCCCTGTCTTCTTCTCAATTTCTTTGATTGACACCCCCACCCATGACTACGCATTGAAACAAGGACCATCTCAATGTTCTCTTCTCCTTCTTCTGTGTGCTAAGGGCTGTGACTATGAATAACACATACGACTTGCTGCCTGGGAGCTCTTAATTCTAGCCACAGAAGCATATACACCCTGTCCGAGGCAAATCAGAAGGGTCTAAGTCAGTGGTGACCAATCTATGGTACCCTGTATTACTGTGTTTTTCTTTTAAGAAAAAGATGTTAATGTATGAGTTGTTTTTCTAAACTAAAACCTCAGTATTCAGGTTTAATTGTAGTGTTGGCATTTTGTGATAAACAAGTGGGTTTGGGGTTGCAGTTTGAGCACTCATCTGGAAAAGATTCGGCATCACTGGTCTAAGTGAATCCTCCCGGACATGGTCCAGGGACGGGGAGGTGGGTTGAGACGTGTGGGCAGGAACTCCCTTGCTGCTTAGATGGTTACATCTTCACTATGTTGGAAACTATTTATCAGAGCTCCCCAGAAGCACTGAGCTCTACTTTCCCACAGTGGTCACTAGTTTAAAGACAAATCCTTTACTGGCTTCTTTAGTTTCTACTCTCACTTCCTTATGACGCTAACGCTTTCTGGGCCCATCCCCTAATAAACGAATTGGATTCTTCCAGTTCTGCTTCTGGGAGAATCTAAGCTAAGGCATTAACCAGACGCCACCCCTTACATCCCCAGTCCTGCAAAGTGCAGTCTGGAGAGAGCGCTCTTCTATGCATGCCCACCTTGTGGATGTTACCCCCCCTGCAGGGCTCAATGCCGACTTCCCTCCTTCCAGCACTGCACAGCCAGCCACCCAGACCGAACTTCACCATCCACAGAACGGTGTACTTCGAAACAGCACATTTCAGCAGGTCTTATTTGAGAATATTTACACATGTATTTGCTTCCACTACAATCCAAGGACTAACTTATGAGCTCCTGGACGGGCAGACACCCTGTCATATTCATTCTTGCATTCATCAGCGCAATTGTGCATCCATGAAGTAGACATTGGTCACATGTTGAAAAGTGACAAAGTTGAGAATGGCCCTAAACAAAACCATGTGTTTCTTACTGAAAGGTGCTTTCTTTTGACTGACTTTTCTCTCCTTATCTTACCGGGAAATTTGGCTTTCACACTATCAAATAAGTATACCTGAAAAGACAGAGCATATAAGGGAAAAACACTAAAACACTCTCAATTCTCTGTTTTACATCAGAGACACTAGACCCTACCTCTTGCAAAGAACTGTATTTTAAAAATGGATTTTACTTCATTACTTTGAGGCTTTTATTTTCTGTTTCGCCGGAGGGACCCCAGGGCCTCAGGCATGTACTCTGAGCTCTTTTGTTCACAGCTGTACAATAATGATTCCTGTAACAGGAAGAGTTTGGACAGAAGAGAATGCAATTAGATGAAAAATGAAATTAATCTCACGATTCTTGATGCTAAAACGGAGTAAATTTCTCTCACAGAGAGCAATTTGCCAACACGGGGACCCCTAATGAGGTCTATATAACCTCACGTCTATTTAATACTATAAAACTGTGGACTTAAAATGGTAAATTTTATGTTATATATATTTTATTATAGTAAATAGAATCACCTATGACATAACCACCTAACAAAACTATTGTTAACATTTTGATTTATATCCTTTCAAGATTTTTATGAATGAAACCATAGACTTTCTCAAATACATATATTTTTAAATAGAATCAAACTAGTACTTTATATCTTTAAAATCATCTTGAAAATAATTTTGTGGTCCATATTAACGAACAGCACCATTTGTAATGGTAAGCAATATAAAATTATTAATTTAACATATTTTTATCTAATTTTTAAACTTTTATTTGCTATTTAACGTGTGGTTATTTATTTATTTAACCAGACACTCACTACTATACATTTAGTTTGCTGTTAGATTTAAACTATTCCTTTGGCGAAGTTTCCTAAAATCAAAATTTCCAGGACACATTTGTCAAGTTTCAACCTATACTGCAAATCTACTTTCCATACTTCCACTTTCAAAAGGAAGGCTTTCCTTTTGCACATCACCACTTAACTATTGAATCTTAGCACAGTGCTAATCATTTCCCTGTCTCTGCGTCTTATCTCTGCTTCCCTTTAGTTCTCATTTTCTCACCAACTAAAGCCATCCAGTGACTGCCACCCTGCTTCCCAAGCCAGTAATTCATATTCCACATCCTAACATCAAGACTGACCACAGTCAAGTTTTAACATGTCCAGAATTGGCCTCTCGTACTTAAATTCACCTTACACAGCAGAATCATGCTGGATTATTTCCAATGTTCCTAATTAGGACCCTTAATTCTCTGCCTCTGTTTCTGTCTTCCTCCTTGGAATATCCTCACTCAGGACTCATACCTGTTTAAAATGTTTTCCTTTTCACAATCCTGCTCAAATACTCCTGTCCTTCTCCATAATCCATCACAATAGCTGCTGTTGACTAAGTGTGCATTTCAAGTGTTCTAACCAGGGGCAACCTTATCTCTTTTAACTTAATACAGCTCTACAAATGCGACTGAGATAATTTTCCTTTTCACATAGGTGAGAGCAGCGAGGCTTGGAAAGCTTAAATAACTTGTCTAAGATTACATAGCTAATAAAAAATGGAGCTGAATTCAAATCTAGTCCCTATGTCTCCAATTAACCATTGATAATTAACTGTTTGAAAAGAAATTTAAGTTGGCCTTAAGTTTTCTAATAGTTAAAAAGAGTAAAGGTGAGTAAAAGGACTCTGGAAGTACATGCACCTCTGATAGTTCATGAAATTTTAAGAGCTGCTTAAATATTTTATATTTCAGTTTTCGAGTCTCTTCTATCCTTCAAAATAAAGATCAGAGTTTATTTGCTGCTACTCGGAACATGACTTGGGTAAGTAAGATTTTGTCTTCTAAATTTACTAGAGACAAAACGAAAAAAAATCACAATACGCTAAATAAAAGGACTGCATGCAGATCAATTCATGGATAGGAATTTCAGCAAAAATATTAACCCAAAATGCAAAGATAGGACTAGAGATAGCACTAGGAAACTAGTATCAGGAGACTACTATTTATGGCAGACTGAAATTTCAGGATTCCACAGCAGGCACTAAGGAAAGTCAATATGCCCCATCTCAATTTTCTTTTGAGGGCCTCTGAGTGACACATCACATTACCCTGGTTTGTGCTCAGGACGCAAAACAACACAGAACAGAAGCCAGAGGATCACTGTGGACCTGTCAGAAACTGGGAACTCATAGGCCAAAATAGAACAGATGGGGCTGAAAGCTAGTTCAGGGCACTGAGCCAGAGATGTATCTTGAGGGGACCTTGCTTCAGGATGTGAGATGATTTTCACCTTTGCCCATAAAAAGGGTGCTCCCTGATGCCCACCGTATTACTCAGGAAACACAGCTAGGAACCGGGGTCTTGAAGGGACGCCGGGCTGACACTGTCAAAGTCTGAATGGAGAGAACCTCGTGCTTCACGGAGGGATCTCTGTCAAAAAAGCAAAGGTACTTTAGGTATCAAAAAAAAAAGTGAGCCATTCTGGCCTGTGAATAGTTAGGATGTGCACGAACGAACGAGAGCACATCAGATCTACTTCAGTCTATATCATGTGACAACGACTTAAGAAGACAGAAGTTGTGAGGCTGGAATGATAATTTATTTAACGTAAAATCCCCAGCACAGGCTGGGAATGTAGCTCAGTGTTGGGGCACTTGCTGAGCACTCACGAAGCTCTGAGCTCTATCCACAGCACAGCCAAAACCAAACCAAACCAAAACAAAACAAAAGCCTCCTCAGTGTCTGCCACCATATTAGAATAGACAACAGAAGTCCTTAAGAGCTGTATCATCACCTCTGGCTGTGTCTTGTGACAGCAAATAGGGGTCACAGCATAGATACCAGGGAAGAGCTACCTGCTGTTGTGCTGAAATTTCACATGTGAGAACACAGACTAATAAAAACAGCCTCACATAATGAATACTTTTCATACACTTAGCACCGCTCATCCGGCTGGAAGCACATCCTTACTCAACTCCCGAGACAACTCTGCAGGCAGGTGTTGTACATCCACACTACAGAGGAAGAACAGCCCGCCAGGCCAAGCAGCAGTGCTGCACAGCTGATCGGTAGCTACGGCTGCTTCTAAATGAAGAGCTGCCTGGCTCTAGAACCGGTCCCATGAACCAGCATCCAAGTCCTAGACTGGGAATAGCAGGAGCAGGAGAGATTCCAGACTCCTAAATCCTTCTTCCATCATTTTTAAGGATGTCTGGACTGCTGACACTTCCTGAGGCTGAGTACAAGCTTGTCAGGTCACGATTTATGTAGAAAGGCATTCAGAGGATCAGACTAACACTGACAAAGACCATATTTACTGCTGATTTTTTGAAAGACTAAAAAGAACTGGAGAAGTGAGCCTTTATTATACTTTGGCTGTCACCAGAAATGATATAAATAGGTACGCACGTGAGACTGTAAAGTAACTCCAGTTCCCCTTGCTCCTCATTGCTAGTCACGTACAAGGCTTCTGCCAAGTAGGACCATGAGCATCGGAGAAAGGCAATTTTCATTTCTCTATTCCCTTTCTTTCAGGGCTAGGAGCTCCGAGTTCTGGACTCACCAGCCTCCTCTAATCTGTGATGAGATGAGACCCTGTCCTCCCCTGATTGGCATCTCTGGATACAACCCTCTCAACGCAAGTTAATGACTCTCCTTAAGAAGCGCCACTCACCAAGTAGCTCAGCCTCCATGGAGGTCTCTGGGATGCTGAGAGAGTTGGGCCCTCTCCTGCCAACCTCAGGACTAAAACTGGGAAAACTCAATGGGAATGCTGTAATCCTAATATTTTAAAGCAATGAGAAAGATGTCTTTAACCCTCCCTTCCGAAACAAAACAAAACAAAACAAAACAAAAAATCCAAAACAACAGAAAAGTTTCATTTACAAAGCTGTTTGCTGAGCATTACTTAGGATAGTAGAAAAGAATGAGGGAACAACCCAAGGTTCCAGCAGGAAAGACTGTGAACTAGTTAAATGTGACACAGCTCTGCGATGAAATGTTATGCAGACCATAAACAAGACATTTATTAAGGATACTTACTGACATTAGAAAATGTTGTCTTAGTAAGTCATCAGACAGAAACAGAAGACACATAAACATATAATCAGCAAGATCTCTATTACTTAAAAAATTAACAGATAAAACCAAAGAGAAATACTCAAAAGTTAATAATCAAACTACAGCCTGATTGTTTTCAATTTTTTCTCCTTCATACGTCATCAATAGTTTCCAAATTATGGTTTCTCTACTTGGATAATAATCCTTTCCAAATAGGAAAAAATTGCAAAATTTAAGGAAGTTGGCCCCACGTTGTATGGGGTCAACAAAGAAAGAGATGAATATATCGTTTTCACAATATTCAGTGTGGAACTTTGTAAAACTGTTTCTCTTTCTTAAAAGATCCTAGAAAGACCCAAATTAAGTTTCTGCTAAGGCTTTAGCAGCAATATTGCTGTGGTTTACTATAAGGCAAAGCTGACCAGTGGCTAATTCTTGGGACTCTGTAAGAATCAAAACTTTCATAAGATTTTTCTGGCCACTTTAGAAACTTGTTGAGTGCTTAGAAAGTTATTTTTGTGGAAGCATCCAAAGGATAAGCACTATGACCTGCATAGACAAGTCATTCAAAACATTCTTCCCTAAATATTTCATATAACCATTTCATAAAATATTAAAACAATGTTGAATGAAACAAGTACATGTAACTTACATCTATTTTAAAAGCTTCTCAAGTAGCAAAGTGAGATACCAAAAAAGTTTTTGTCAGTTATTATTTCAGAAGCCACAAGGTAATAATAGAAATAGTCACCGAGTTCATTGTTAGTAATTATAATAAAAGCAAATAGTGGCAAAACAATCCTGACAAATGGTCCAGCATTAGCACAGGACTTTGAACATAGAGGCAGCTTTGCAGCTGTGTTCATCTGCTACTTTTCTTCCAGAAACGGTATGATTTATATGATGACTCGGCTCAGGTATGGTGCTTAGTTGTTTCATCAAACACCAGTGTCTAGGTGTTGCTGTGATCTGATTAACATTTTCAGTTAGTGGATTTAGGTAAAGGAGATAATCTTTCATAACGTATGAGGACCTCATATTACCAGACGGAGGCTTTAGGAGCAAACACTGAGTTATTCCAAAGAAGAGGATTTCTCCTCAAAACTGCTGCTCTGCTAGGTCAGCAGACAAAGAGATGATTGTTTCACTTTGACATTTTTCAGTATGGAGCTTTGCAAAATTTTCTGTTTCTCTGAACATCCCAGTAAGGCCAAAATTAAATTTCTGCTAAAAGTTTACCAACTAGTTTATTGTGGTCTACAATAAGGCAAAGGCAACACTTACTCGAATTGCTAGCATACTGGTCAGCCTTGCCAACTCATAAAACCATGTAAGCCAATTTTTTAAAATAAATTCTTTCATTCATATATATGTATTATATGTGTGTGCATACTTTGTATAGAATACACATACATACATGTTTATACACATATGTATGAAGACATATGTGCAGATGTATGTATATTTGTGGGTTTTTTTTCCTAGAAAAGTGGATTAATTCAGACCGAATGAGCATCTTCCTCCATTAGCTTGAGGCCATCTGGTTTAAGCCCGTTGTCATAGTGCAATAATCCAGAGCTACACCTTTCCCCCTGAAACATGTCCTTGTTTGGATGATAAATTATATGATGACCTTACCTGCAGAGATAAAAATGGAGTTATAATACTTAAAAGTATTTCAAATAATGAGCTCCTTTCACTTGCAATGTTGTTTTTGAACGTCTTGGCAACTCGCAATAAGAAATACATTTATGACACAATGTAAAACTGACCTTTATGATGTATAAAGCATGCGCTGTTTTCACATTACATTATATGTCGTTTCTTTTTCGTTGTTCAAAAACTTAAAAACAATTTATTGGTACTACATAATGATTTGCAGTACACAATCATTATGTTAACTGTGTGTAATTGACACGTGTACGTAACAGATATTAACTCTTTTTCGAGTGCGCTCTGCAGCCCGCTGACTTCACGGCACGATCCACGGATGGCATCAGCATGCGGTGCGTCCTCCGTACTCAGAGGAGTCGCCAACTGTCCGGTGAACAGTGCTAATTACTGCCACAGGACACGCTGAACACAGGAGGTGAAGGCAGAAACGAAAGGCTATGAAACGTTACTTTGCCTTTACTCCATAAGGTCTTTGCTCTTATTTCTCCTAGGTGTAAAGGAAGAAAGCGCATCATAAATACATCAAATAGAATATGGTTCTGGGATGCAGTTCCCTCAGCGCATCTCCAGTTTCCTGTGCATGCTACTCGCAGAGAAGGGGAAGAGTAAATAACACAACCTCTTAGATATGCTGCCTTGAATTTCAATGATCTGGTTACTTTCTGTGAAAAAGGACCCGTAAAGTCCAGACCTGACTGCTGGTCACGCAATCAACACATTGGCAGCCTGTGCCACAGATAGTACAAGGCAGAGTTTTCCTTGCTACAGAGTCCTAGGAACTCGTCACTGTTTACGCTGTAGGCTCTATGCCCTGCCTCTCATGGCCTCACTCTTTGCTCCTCTCAGGCTGCACCCTTCTCTGGCCAACTCAATGCTCAGCCACGCACGCACTCTGGCCTTCTGCCGAGGCCCCTGGGTAAGTGCTCTCCACTTCCACAAGGACTCTCCCCAACGTCCTCCACCTATGCCCTGCCAAGATGCTCCTCTTCTATGTCCCACTTAACTCCCATCACCAGCATCAGATATTCTGAGATGCTGTCAATGACTGAGCTGGCGCCATATCTTCCAGACGAGATTTGGGTTAAACAAGAGGGGTCCAAGTTCAACACAAGCACTCTCCAAACACAGGTTGCTTCTAACAACTGAAAAACTGAAGTAGGCCCAAGGAGGTACAAGCAAAAGACAGGAGGCAGAGGTTGGACTAAAGTGAAAATGAAAGGTGCAGGAGGCAGGAGTGTCCAGTTTAGAAATAAATGAATCTAAATTCATAGAAGGAAGAAGTCATTGTGGGAAGAGATTGTGAAAATAAAAGCAAGTTATTCTTTCAGACCAGTCACTCTAAGTTATTCTTTCAGACTAGATGTCTCTCATGATGGCACATTCAATAAAATCTGACCAGACTGCCCAGTAAACCACGCTATAAGGATCGGTCAGCAGTGTGCCAAGGGGCCGGAGGCACAGTGCATGGTCTCCAGTGCCAATCAGAAGACCTGCATTCAAAGCTTTGTCCTGTCACATGTAACTCAGGCACAGGTTACCTCACTGCTAAGTATCAGTAACCTCATTTGTCACTAGAGAGAGAAAAACAGTAGCTTTGGAGCTGAGAGGAGCTGTGGGGATGTGCCTAAGAGCTCCGCTGACTGACTGACGCCCTGCCTGGGGCTCAGCCAGTGACTTTCCCTTTCTGCCATGTTTCACTCTCCAGCCCCTCCCCCTTACTAACCAAGGACATTTGCTCAGTCTTCAAGAAAACAAACATATAAGATATGGCCAAGAGAAAAGGGAAACAAATCAATGTTTTGAGGTAGATTGTCAGTCAATAAAACGCATGATGAATTTTCAACCCAAAGACACTATTTCAGAAAGCTTCCTCTTCAAGTCTGTTTAGAGACAAAAAATTAAGATCTTCAAAAGTTGCTCTTGCAAATTTCGTAAGCCCATGTAAGCACACAATTGCTCAATTACCATACACATGGTCACTTGCCAGTAAAACAGGAGGAAGCTAAAATAATAATTCATTTGCCTTATGTAGGCAGAGACTGCCTCAAAAACAGACGGAAGGAGGCTCAACAGAGAATGAAACACTAAATTGAAACCTGTTAATACAATGCCAGACATATCTTCTAATGAATTTTATAGACAAGAGCTGGATAAGTAACACTGAATCATATCATCTTACCTTAAAAATAGAAAAAAGAGTATTTCTTTTTAATGTCTAGGCTCTCAGCAGTAGGAAGGTAGTAAATAGAAAAATTGATACAATTAAATTTGAATAATCAAGTGATATCCAAGTTATAATATGAAAAGTGAAATCTGACTAAAACAAAAACCGAAGATTTATTATTTGAGCTGTATTGAAATAAAACCACCTTATTCAAACATCTGAGTGTTTTGTTTATTCCTTTGAACAACACATTTCTATCAAGTTATGCAGTATCAACAGGCAGGAGAATTATCTGAGACAGGAAAACATCAGTTAATGGAAAATGGGAAAGCTAATAAATGAAGTCAAACTGGGTATTTTATGAGCACTGATGAAAATACATTCATAGACGTAAAACACCATCGTTATGACTGAGCATAATAAACCATTACTAGTCTTAAAGGCTATGTGTGATAGAAATCATTTAAATCAATTGAGTTACTGTTTCTTAGCAATTTGATAAAAAGGAAAAATAGTGTAATTGGGAATCAAGCGCTCCGCTGGGAACTTAAAACAAGACAGCTGCGTTTGTAAGTGCACTTTAATCTGTTTGCATATTTTTTTCCTCCTTAAAAAAATGAAAGACAGGAAAGATTTACCGAGTCATGATGCCAAATCCCTGGAATTTGTAGAATTAAAAATATTAGTAAAGCATTAGTTGTGATAGGTAATTCTTTCCCCTCCCAACCCCCCTCAGAGTTGAAAAGCTGAGGGAGAGTTTCCAGACCAGAACTGTTACGTTAGTGTTAAGGTGGCAGGCAGACAAGAACTGACTGGGATGTCAGTATCTCCTTGAATAAACACTGAGCACAGCTATGCACATGTGACCTCAGTTCAACCTTTGCTACCAATGTACCCTCAGGAGTGGTCAAAAAAATAAGGTCACCTTTGGGAAAGGACAGACCATGGCGTGTGAAATTATCAAAAAGACCCTTTCTTTCTATGAGCTGTAATCATCATCCTAACAAATATTAAGGAACAGTACGGCAGGGCAGGGGTTGGTGAACTTCGCTTGAAAAAAGAATAAATGGGGATAGTTTAGGCTTAAAGTCAAATGGTCTCATGGCAAATACTAGACAAGGCCCTTGCAGGGCAATAACTGTGTCCCATTATAACTTTATTTACAAAATCACCTACCAAACTAAGAATGGGCTTAAATTCTAAATGAACTTTTGGCGTTCTTCCTGTTTGGAGCATCCTTAAGGAAACAATCTTGCAGACAGTTTCTTACCTTCCTTAAAGACCTTAGGAGCTCTCCTCTAAAGGTGACCAATATCTCCTGAGCCAACGGGCTGTGATTTTGTCATTTAACCTGAGGGATGGCGCAGATAAACCAAGAGTGCCTCAGATACGTGAAAAAGAGTGCAACTGAAATTGACTCACTCGGTCTAGACGCTCACTTGTCTCCTTTAGTCCTGCTCACAGGTCCTGGCTTTAGTGACAGGTACACAGATGGAGATGAACATATACACAATAGTAACACCAGTAATACGTATACAGGATAGGAAAGGCAGAAAGTGGCAATTCAAAATTCCTCTGCTATCTTGCTGATTTAACCATGAAGATAAGAACTGTCTCAACACACCTAAGGATTAAAGAAATATGAGGTCTAAAAGAAATATAATAAACCCCTCCTATCTCTTCTCCATATCTTACAATTAATCTTCATAGGAGCCTTCAGCTTCTCAAGCCCCTAACTCACTGCTCCAGGCATCTCATAATATGACAAAAACTTAGCCTATATAAACTTGGATTTATATAGGCTAAGTGGAAAGCCTGCCACCTGCAGCCTTTTACATGGCTTCCTGCAAGCACATCTATTTAGAATGTGGAATTCTTTCAAAGCAAACATAACTGTGCTTCGCAGAGAGGATGGCAGGACCAGATCATAGGATCATGAGATGCAAAAAAAAAAAAAAGAACAGAAACAGAATCCCTAAGCCATCCTGACAGCTGTTTTCATAATTAGAGCGGCTACTCAAGGAAAATAAAATCTGGAGGTCACAATAATAGTTCCAGTATCCATAAGAGTGTCTTTAGGCAGCACTAATATTTAAGGTGGGGTATTAAATGGGGAACAAGAAGTCTGTACTTGAGAGCTAACACTCAGGAAAGTCTACTGGGGAAGGGATCAGGAAAAGGCTAAACTTCATTTTGAAAAAGTTTGCTTGGTCTGTCATTTTTAATACATAGATTAATATTTGGCTAAAGAAATCAGATATTTTAAAAATGCTTTCACTCCAAGTCTAATGATTTCTTAAAAGCTACAAAAGGTTCATCTTTGTTTTGCAAAGACCGAAAGTGTTGAAACAGCAAGGGCTGTGTGTTATTTACCCACAACACTGTTCTGAAGCAATTCCCAGCAAGGTACGTCCATTATGAAAATAGGTTTTTAGGGCTGGCATGCAGCTCAGTGGTGGAGCACTTGCCTAGCATGTGCAAAGCCCTGGATTTGATCCCAAGCACTACAAAAAATACATGAATAAAACAGAATGGAGACTTTGGATAGAGAATTTTCATTCAAAAAATAATCCAGCAAATTCCCTAAGCAAACCACATTATGCATTCGTCACTGTTGCAGGAATGAGCACTCTTAGTAGTCAGTGTGGTCCTCAGATTGGCAGAGTCAGTGAGCCTCTCAGATAAGACCTTGGAGCACATCAAGGCCAACCTGCTATAGGTCCTGCCAAAAGGATTCAGTGCCTCCTGATGACCTGGCGTGCAGAGTCACACTCAGATGATGACAACCAGGACCCCAAGGCAGAGTCTAATGGATGACTAGGGTTGTTATAACGGAAATATTTTCTGTTATTGAGAGGAGAAGAGTGGTCATTTAATTTTATCAATGAAGTTTGCTATTTCTACTATTACACTTTTCCCTAAATAATTGTTTTTAAAAGTAAAAATGTTCTTTATCTTCCAGCTTTGTAAAAGATGGTTTTTCAGTATGTAAGTCATTTCCACACAAAATGCATGTACTAATTGACAGATTTACTAAATGATAAGTAACATGGAATATAATGGTTATCCAGTATAAGGTAATTTTCCAGATATATGATTATTTTCTTTTACTTATGAAAGTTTATTCAAAGATAGTTTGATAGGTGATAAAAGTGGATTTGGAAGATAATTTAAATACTCTCTGTAGAAATTGCTTATTTTGATGAAGAGGCAAGTGAGATTCCACTAAATGGCTTGCTGGGGTGCATACCTCGAATCACTGTCTCAAAGGAGCCCTCCTCAGAATCCTCAGGCATTCACTCTCCAGGAACTATTGCTAGTGTTTGCCCTCATAAATTTAAGGAAGATAGTTCTCATCTGAGTCTAAGAACAATCATCACCATGAGACTCACAGTGGACAATGATGGAGCTAAATGGCTGTATTAGCAAAGTCAAACTGTGTTACACTGTGTTTTTTTTTTAATTGTGTTGCATTATTTTAAAATATTCTGCCAGTCAGTTATTTCCAGTCAATGTGATTTAAGGCGGAGGTACGTGAAAACCTCACCTGTGCATCTTTGCCTCTGCTGCCTCTCTGTGTAGTGAGTTTTCTATCTTATAACTGTTCTCTTTTCTGCTGAGTTCCTATCCACCCGTCAAATTGCTTCCCGTGGCACTTGCTCTCTGAAGAATCCTCTGATGCACTTACTCCTCCAGAAGGGATAACCAGGATTTCTTCTGTTCGGTAATTATTGGGCTTTTCTCCTGTCTTTCTAACTATATGATATGAGCTAGGAAAATAGAGCCCCCTTCTTTCATTTTGGCATCTACCGAATCCAGCATAACACCCAAGAAGCATGCAATACATGTTTTCCTATGTTGAGTTTCAGAGTGTGTACAATTTAAAAGCGAATTCTTGGAATAGGTTCAATTATCTAATGAGAAGGGTGACCCTGTTACAAGCTGACCAGGAACTCTTCTCTACAGCAGCGATTTAGAAGTCACTTGCATAATGTTAGCATTTTAGAAGTAAGAACTGAACAACAAAATCACTGTAGACTTTTAAGAACTATCAAACAGCAGGTTGTACAGAAACAGCGATGACTAAAAATTCACATTTAAACCCAAAAGACAGCCTATAAAATGAAACAATTTTCCCACCTCCCTCTTCGTCCTTTACTCCTCTTCTCCAGCCCCAGTTGTGTTCTTTCTAACTGGTATTTTCCCAAGCTCTCAGTTGAACTGCCTCAGCCAGGTGTCCATGACACCACCTACCCTACAGCATCTGCGCAGGTGCCCAGCCTCTGCTCCGGCCAAAGGTCAAATACATTCATCTTTCCCAGCAGGAAGCAGACAGGTCTGCACCTGTAAAGTGCGCTATAGGAGCCACGGAGAAAAGGGCTCGTCAATTTCTCTGTGTGCTTTTCCTCTTACCTGGAACCTACTAAACAAGGGCACCTTGCAGGTGATCTCACATTGCAGAAAAATGTCATTCATCAGGCAGTGTTTCTGTGGGCGGACTGCTAAAATGTTAAGTCTCTGCCAGTTTAGGACGACTTTCTGTGTGAACTGTTTTACATCTCAAAGCAAGTCAGGGCTGTGTTGCCCACAAAGCACTGCCAAAGTTTGGAAATAACCTGAACAAGGTATTCTTCCAGTTGTTTCTCACATGCAGTTAAGAGAACAGACTATTTTTTTTGATTAGAGAAAAATGTACAGATTACACTGATTTGAGTGTCATATAAATAATTACCACTAATGTTAAGGTGAAAGATTTAAAAATAATTTTAAGTGTCCTACCTATAGGAGACGTTTATCTCTGAAATGCAAGAGCTAAGGTTCAAAACAAAGTAAAAATTCTGATCCTGAAAGATCTTACTTTTCTCGACATACGGTTATTCACACCCTTTGCCGTCTTTCAAGCGGGTGAGGTTATAAGAAAGCATCATTTAGGAGTCAGGTTGGACCTTACAAACCAGAATGACTAGAGAAATCCCTCAAAATCAGTCTTAGACTTCAGATGCTTTGAAGCATCTGACAGCGTATGGATTTAAGCCTGGTGACATTTTTAGTTTTTTCTGTCACTAAAATGTTCTTTTTTCAAGTGTGCTGATCTAGTGTCTTTCTAAACCACACCCATTGACATCTGAGCCACAAAGGTAAAGCAGGGTCTTCGGTCTTCCAAGACCCAGTTTGTGGAAATTGGCCCACCTGAGGTGAATCAATTGCACTTCGGTGGCTCCCGCGATGTAGGAACACAGATTAGCTAATGGCCTGAGGCATCTGTTCTCACTCCAAGGATCCTGAGTCGGTGCCCATCCTGATTCAGACATGCCAAGAGCACACAAATACCCAGAAAAGCTGCACTCAAGGCATGTAACAAACGAAGAGGCTAATCAATCTGTGGAAAGCCTTCAGCACTCACTGCCAAGCAAATTAGATTAATAAAAGCACATTTTAAATTGCGAAATGGCCGGATTATTTGAGGTCTGTAATTTATAAAGAGAAGAATTTCAAGAGGCACCATGGCTACTCACGCTGAACTTGGCAGGAAAATCTACTTTCCCCCCAGCACATCAGGAAAAGAAAGTTTTTTCAACTCAGAGTGTTCTCAAGCAGAGATGTCATGGCAAAAATATTAAAATACAAGCCAAATTTATCTAAGTAAGTGTGTTCTTTAGATTGTTTTAAAGTCCAGTTGCAAGAGGGCAGTACGTTTTGTTCCCCCGCAGAGGAAATTATACCTTTATTATATACAGCTTTTGTTAAGCAGGTTTCCAAGAAAGAAAACCATCCAAGTTCACATGTTGTATTTCTACTAGGCCAAGAGGTAGCAGAAAAATAGAAAGCTCATGCAATGCTTTGAAAAGTAAAATACAAAATGACAAGCTAACTTTAAAATACAATTTTATGAAATTAACTACACTTTATTTTGCAGTTCAAAACAACCAGTGGCTGAAAGTGATTAAAGGAAAATTGCCCAGGAGGCCAAACTTGCTAACCAACTTCCGCTGTCCTGGATTGACCAGGTCACCAAATCTATGGAACATTTTCCTGGTTTTCTCCTTAAACATCACATTCTCACTCCTGTGTGAGTTTCTGGAGCTGCCTTGGTTTCTGGGGAGCTCCAAGTTCCCTGCTCATGAGTTGTTGATTTGTGTGTGGAGGTGGGTATATGTTAATAATCTCTCTTAGTTTGTTTTCAGATAAATGACTTTTGCTGTAAGCAAGAGAATTCAAAGTCTAAGGATAGAAGACAAATCGATGTGAAAAGGATGGAAAGTAAGATTTCAGTACACAGAAGAAGGAAACAGTAAGGGCTGAGCTTCGCTCGCCAAACAGCAACCCCTTCAAGGAAGGATGCATCAGCAGACCTCTTGAAATAAATACAAAGCCAACAGAGAAGGTAGGTATGGCTGTCACTTGTTTCTATAGAAACTACTGGAATACCCTGTGTCAACATCACCAACAGATTCGCACACATCCCAGAATTAAGAGGAGACTGGGCCAATATAATTACATTTCCTTAATGAGAGAACACATTGAGACCAGTCATACCTTCCTCTCAGTTCTGTTAAGAATGCTGATTTAGTCTTCAACACGTTTTTAGACTCCTGGATCAGGAATTTTCTTCTGTCTGTCAACATACATGGAAATAATCACCTGGGTGAAAAGGCACGTGATTATTAGAAAAGTGCCTTACATTTTCAATTTTGCGCTATTGAGTAACCCCGCCCTATGCTATTTCCTCTAGCCTTGCTTTTAGTTTAAGCAGTTCTAAACTTCCAGGAGCATATGATGGGGGCACTTTGTGGCAAGAAGCAGACAGGGACGGTCAAGTCAGACTCCCAAAGCTCTCCCCAAACTGAAACTTTCTTCCATGTCTACGAAACATAAATGCAAGATAGTGAAAGGAACACAGACACAAAGCTGGAGATTGGACAGAAGTTAATGAAATACTATAGGTCTAACTGAACACATGACTGTGGTAGATTAAAAGGCACATATGAGACAAAATAGTCAATTATAAGTAATACATAGCATTTGCTAAACATCTACCATATTCTCTTATATACAGGAACACTATGTCATCACCATAAATTTCATGAAAAATGGATAATATTCTTCCTGTTATATAGAGAGGAAGACCACTATTCCCTCTGTCTGGCCTAATGTTCCAACCAATCTGTTTTCATACAGAAATTTCCTTTGTGTTTTGTCTGTTTTCAGACAGAAATTTTACAGAATTACTCCATCTATGTGATACAGCAGCAAAGGAAAAAACATGGAGACAGTAAAAAGATGAGTGGTTTCCCTGAATTGAGGAAAGAGGTGAACAGGCAGACAACAAAGAAATTTTTATCACGGTGAAATTATCTAGTATGATACTATGATAGATACGTAACATTATATAGTTGTGCAAAACTATAGGACATACAACGACCGGAGTGAACTCTAATGTAAACTATGGAAGTTAGGGGGGTATGGTGTGCCGATTTAGGTTCATCAGCTATAAAAAATGTACAGACTGGTGGTATACATTGATAACAGGGAAGACTACACATGTATAGGAAGGAGGTATACGGGAAATTTCTGCTCACTTCTAATCTTGCTATGAACGTAAAACTGTTCTAAAGAATAAATGCATAAATTAAAAAAATAGATTTCCATCATAATTAACTTTTCCTCTTTGCTAAGAAAACCTAAAAAACATAGTATAACAGATCTTGGTTAATCTTTATTATAGCTGAATATGTTAGGGATAAAAGTAATCTACATGGGAACCACTGTAGTTGTTGATTTCTGAACATTAGTTGGAACCTATATAGATCTAGGAATCCCATGTGACAAGCTCAATGCCCAGGAATCCAAGGACAATAAATTAAAATCTCACTCTGCTACTTCACTAGTTAAACTCTCATGAAGTAAAATACAAGATGTGGGGGTTAAGACGTTCATCCACTCTGCCTGCAAAAGCAAGGACCACCTCAACAGCCCAACACAGGCTTAGTGTGGGTCTTTGTAAATTTGGAGAAATATAGAAAATTTGGACAGAGCCCAGACGAGAGTGATGAAAATGATGAAAGTGTTGGAAGGTAAGAGAAAAGGCTGACAAATGATTATTCATTGACCTGCAGAAGAACAGACTGTGGTGAACTTAATATCCTCCTTGAAATACAGCAAAGGCTATTACACAAAATACGATCACCATGATTCACAATTCCGCGGAGAACGAAAACAAAGGAAAAAGGCTCATGAGAAAGCAAGACAAATTTAGATGAAACAGAAAATAAATCTTTCATTGTAAAAGTTGGAGGCAATAAAATACCCAGCAGTTTAAGGACTCTGGAACTTTGCTTTCCTGCTGTGCTTGCTCTTACTCTGCTTGAAGAACCTTTTGATTCTCTACTTCTACATTGATCAGAGCTGGAGTTTCTCAAATTTTAGTAAGTATCAGTATCACCTGGGGGGCTTGTCAAAACACAGGACGATGGGTCACAGTCTCAGAAGTAATTTCAGGGAGACCCGTAAAGTTGCATTTCTAAGAAGGGGCAGTTCTACCTACAATTTCAGATGCAATAAACCAGACACAGTCTCTCTCAGCTCTTACTTCTTGTAAAAATGTACCTGTATTTCTCTGGGCACTTAACACTACTCTGATGCCACAGCATTTTGTATGCTTCCCTTCCAGGCTTTGGTCCAATTAGACTGAAATTAATGCAGTGCCTAGCACAGTGCCATGGACATGGGCTCAGAAAACAAGGTCTTTAACTTTTTCCCTATGAAAAGCAGGGTCACTCTGACTTGTCTGGAAGCTTTCATGGATTTTACCATTTCTCATGTTACTGTCTTTACTCTGTTTCTTTGTCTAAATGATGCTATAGATTTAAGGCTTTCTGATCTATTCTTATGAAATTATCCCATACACCAACCATGCCTAACATTCAAAATAAAAGAAATGAAGTAAAAATTGAGCCTGGTGTATAAAAATTTCCTTCCCATAAAATTTATTTTTCCTCATTAGAGGAAAATTTTTGCATATATACTCAAGCCTATGTTCCAAGAAAAACGGTAGGAAAGAAGCCATGTTTTTAATTTATTGTTTAATTTGCCTAGTTCTGGCATGGAGGCCAGGGAGGTCAAAGAGCAAATAAGGACATGGCATGTCTAAAATCACGTTGGTTACAACTAAAATGTGGGCCAGAAACCGATCTGGAAAATTATACAGTAAAGTCACCCCTTTCCTCATCAGCTACAAAAATGCAAAATGCAACACATGAATTTATACCAGCCAAAATAAGGACACTTTCTGGAAAAACTGGAAACACCTCTCAGGCTTCAAGTTAACTCAGGTTGACTCAACCAAGGTATTTGTTGGACTGTATGCCCAGTGCTGGGGCATCATATTGTAATCCCTCAGACATCTCAGACACATGATTTAAACACTCCACCCAAAATTATCCCATCACAATTTTTCACACATGTGCACATAAGTGCATGCATACACACACATTTGCATACACAACCACACATTAAAATGTTTTAAAATTCAAGTGCAGGGAATATTTAAATAGCCACATAATGGAATTAGCATAGGTGAGGAAGGCAGGGCAGAAAATAGCACAAAGAATTTCTGGATCTGTGGAACTCCACAGCTGCAATCATCTGATGATAACTAGATCACCGATCACTACACACAGAGCAGGTATAGTTATAATCCTAGAAAGATGCTTAGGTAAAATAAACCTAAAAAGCAAGTGGTTTATTTCATACATTTTGATCTTTATTTATTCCATGTATTTTCTTCTTTTTCCCAGGATCAAACAATGCAAGCTCCTTGTTTACCTCTTCTTAGAAATAAGTAGATAAACCAATGAACCAGCACAACTTAGTAGTCAAGAAGATTATGTCTATTTCAGTACACTCTATTCAGGAAAATTAAAGGTCTGTCCTGCACTACAGAGTGCTGTCTGTGACTGGCAAAGGACAAAAGAAAACGAAAAACTACGAGTCCACTCATCTGGGAGCCACAGCGAGAAGGAACGTGGAGCTGTAAGCACTACCCTGCAATCACAGTGGCTTGTAACTGTGAAATATGGTCATTATCTCACGGTATTGATCTAATTTTGCACTGAATGCCCTAAAATAAGGGGTTTCTTTTGAATACCAAATACAAGGACCAGGACCAAAGAAAAAAAAGATAATAATCTGACAGCACTTTGAAGCACAGCTTTTTTTCTCCCTCCTGTCAAATTAAATAACACCAACCGATGACTATGGCAGGCTGGATGAATGAAAGAAGATGCTTCTGCTGAGCTGAGGAAATTCCACACATAAATGCTAGCAGAAGGCTGATATTAGCTCATTAGTGAGCCTAATACACAGGGTATATTTAATGACAATCTCTGAAGGTTTTGGAATGTGGCTGGATCGACAGAAGATAACATTTTTTCCTTAGGTACAAAGAAAAATACTGCTCATCTGTGTAAAAATGTTGAGGTTCAGCCTGTACCTATGTGTTTACATGTATTAATAGACATATATATGAAAGCGTCATTAAATTAGGTTAATAAAGAAAGCAAATATACTGTAGTGACGTTTATTAACATCTGTGCTAACATCACGAATTAGAATTATACAGAACAGTTAGACAGAGAAACTTAATTTCAAATACTGTGAGTAGAAAGCCCAGGGATGTAGAATCTTTTCTCATGAGACTTATCTGCAGCACAGGAAATAAAAACAACACCGCTATACATAATGTTTAATTCATTAACAGCTGACAGGATTATTAAAGAAAAATATTTAAGCATGGGTGTAATTTTAAAATGAAATTCTACTGAAAATTGCTCCATTTTATTTTCTCATCAAAACAAGTCCTCTGCCTAATCCTATAATTTGAAAGAATAGAATTAAGGCCACTCTTTCATTTACTGATATCATTAAAAATGCCTTCCTTAACATCACTATGCCATCATTTCCATGGGAATTAGTGTGCTTGCTAATCCTCTCATTTTCTCAGCATCACCACTCATTCAGAGAGTCCACAGCCTGTATTTGATCTATGTTTCTGAAGATTTTCCACCCTCCTGGAAAATGATCTAGGAATCACTGAGAAGAGCTTCAACATCAAAACTGCCTGTAAACCTTGAATGCAGCCTCACCATACAAAGAAGGAAAAGATCCAAGTGATGGAGTAAGGGAAGATGCGAAGGGGAGGCACTCGATGACTGTCCACTCTGTGCCCTGACTGCTCTGGGCACAAAACACACTTATTTAACTCGCTGTAATCTGAGACTCGGGCTGTGTTTATTACTGCAATGGCAGAATGAGGGGAACTACAGCTCCAAGACTTTAAGCAATTGGCCAGAAGTCAAGTGGCTGGGGTTCAGGAATAAAACTGCCCCAATGCTGTGGAGTAGAGTGTGTCTCCTCAAAAGTCATGCCAGGGGAGACTGAAAACAATGATGAATATTTACACTAAAGAAACTTATTACAGTAAAAGACATATTGCCAAGAATGATGGGATAAGTGTGTTCAAAGCAAGGGGGGGTACTTTGTGTATTTTGAGGAGGTTTAGTGGCAATGTGTTCTTTTACTGTAATAAATTTTTAAAATTTAAACATTCTCTATATTTTTCAATCACGCCTCACTAACCTTCATGGCAATTTCTGTCAAATCAAAATGTTATGGTGTGTCTTCATCTACCTTATTCACCAGATATAGCACCCTGGGACTTCTGGCCATGAAAGGTTAATGTTCCAAATCGATTCAGGACATGGAGGCAGTGACAACGGCATAATGAAGGACAGTCACGGAGGAAAACTTCCAGAATTACTTCAGAAAGTGCAAGAGGGATGGGACTAGTGTGTCCAAAGCAAGGCGGAGTATTTTGAGGGGACCGATAGCAATGTGTCTTTTATTGTAATGCATTTTTAAATTTAAACATCCACCAATTTTTTTTAATCCCACCTTGTATGTATATTGAAGCCTTAACTACAAACATGGGTGTAATTGGAGTCAGGGCCTATAGAGAGGTAATTTAGGCCAAACAATATTATAAGGGTGGCCCTGATCTGGCAGGGTTAATGTCCTTAAAGGAAAGACATCAAAGAGCTTTCAGACTCACTGCTGTCTCCCTCCTAGAGCGATCAGAAGGAAGCCACATGAGGACAAAGCAGCCACCTGAGAGCCCTCACCAGAAGCTAGATCCCTGGATCCTTAATTTTGAACTATCCAGTTGCATTGTGAGAAAATGCATTTCTGTTGTGTGAGACACCCAGTCTGTAGTACTTTGTTCCAGCAGCCCAAGCCGCCTAACACACCCACTCACTCTGAAGCTTCTCCCTGCCACTCTGCCTCATGGGATGGGAAGGCTCATTCCCCATCAATTTCTGCTGCAAAAGCTTCCCTCTGATTATACTTGTCTTTCATTGTCTCCCTATTAGCAGCATCCATATGAATGAAATGTGTGATTCTGCAGGAGGCTCATCATAATTTAACAGGAATTAATGTCCTCTTATTATAAAGGACTCTACAAGCCTCTGCTTAACAGTCAGCAACAACTGGAATTAATTCATGTCAGAGGAACATCAAGAAAAATCCATTTATGACCCTGAAGTCATGAAATTTAGCATAATTACACGTGCTCCTGTTTGGATAATTTTTCTCTCCTCATTAAATTAGGTGTCTACATTAGATTTCAATCTGATCAGTCCCGACTAGTTATACTTCTGTAATCAAAGGCATTTCCTCTCAAATCAACCCAAAGTCACGGAGGCAAATTATAGTGAATGCATGAACTGAAACTAAGGTACAAGCCCTAAAAAATTTAGGAAACATATCACAGGTGTAAGATAAATTAATTGTTAGTATTTATTCATAATATCTCTCAACAAATATTTATTGTTCACCTGGTATGAGGC
Organism: Hystrix cristata; assembly: GCA_004026905.1. Taxonomy (NCBI): domain Eukaryota; kingdom Metazoa; phylum Chordata; class Mammalia; order Rodentia; family Hystricidae; genus Hystrix; species Hystrix cristata. The sequence goes on along the minus strand of PVJO010012930.1, from coordinate 14,728 downwards.
AGGCGGTGATCTCAGTATTTGGTAGATGTAAGAATTGATACGTGTGTTTGCCTCTGCGCGCTGTATCTCCAACCCCTGGCGGATGCCCTGGTATTTGGTATCTGCTCCTTTATTAATGGGGAAATAAAATGAGCACATTTTCTCAAATCATATCCCTTAAATTACCTGTTCAGTCACCATGCCCCTGTCTTTCTCTCTTATGCACAGTCTGCCGCTCCTACTCTTTTGCTTTAATCTCCCCAAGAATGTTTCTATCCAACAAAATCACCTGGTTTAAACCTGAGCAGAGATGGTACCTTAAGCTGACATGTAGTTTCTGGAATAGTTCTTTCACCTTCAAAAATGCTTAACCTCCTATAACTTTGTCTTACTGTGGTGACCTCCATGGGTAAGTCTTGTAACACACTATAAAGAGAAAGTTTAAAAATTGGTGGTTAGATTTTTAACCTTCATGAAACACACACACACACACACACACACACACACACACACACACACACACCCAAAAACCAGAATTCCCTCCACCCATTGAATAGTTTCCATATTTGGTCAACAATAGTACGGAAACCTGGGCCAGTCCAGCATTTGCCTATAAAGGTATGTCTAACTCATACTGAAAATTTCTGTCATGCATACTTCGGAGGCACTTGGAATTGCTGTGATTTGCTGGTGCTGGTTCCTGGAAAGAAGTTGAAATCAAAATGCTCCTCCAGTTCCAGCTAACAGAGAGGACCTTACTGCAATGATCCAGGTAGTTACCTCTCCCCTTTGAGACAATTCCAGAAGTTCACTGCAGTCTACTAGCTTCCACACCAGCAAATCAATCATGACCACAAAGCAAAGATTTCAGACATATTCCAGGAGAAAAAAGAACACCATTTCCTTGGTTAATTTAATTTAGGAGGTACTAAGGCATTTATTTAAGAAAGAAACACTTAGAATCACCCTAAGCAATCACAGAGGAAGTATATCAACTATACTAAAATATGGCTTTTATTGGGCTCTGGAGTAACACAGGGAAGCAGAGATAAAATAGATCTAGTTGTCTAAACTATAAACTCCTAAAATTGCTAATTTCTCAGAGAACAAGACAATCTCTGTAGCATTATGGAGATGAAGCCATAGAAAGTGAGGTTCAAATGGTAAAAAGAAAACAGGCTGTCCTTTCTTTGAATTCTGGAATTCTGCTACTATCAAATTAAAAATAAAAATTGAACTCTTTAGTGAAAATCAGGAAAAACATATAAGCAGTAAGATATAAATCAATCATGTATATTCATGATCCAAGAAGTAAAGTTATACTTCTACCTTTCACAATAACAACATATATTTCAAACTTCAAGAATATGTCTTGAAACACTCTGGGTTTCGAAGTGTTCACAAAAAACTAGGAAACCAGAGAAAGCCCAAAACAAAACAGTTTTGCTAAAACAGAGTCATATGACAGTGGCGAAAATTTTAAATTTCTGCAAATGGTCTTAGGTCATGAAATTTCTAACCATTCTCCTTCTCACCCCCATAACCACCCCCAAATAATTTTCTCAAGGTTCTTCAACTGAGTAACAGATCTTAGTGCATAAATATGTGCCTCGTTTGAACATTATCCTTAGATGCCAGTGGAAGGTGTACTAGATGTGAGATGTGTTACAGAAAATTTCGGCCAAATAATAAACTTTTGGGACAAAGTATTAAGAAAGACTGCCCTTTTCTCTTCCTTTAATTTCCCAGAAGATTTTATAAAACAGAGACCATGTAACTCTTACACGCCTGTAAAACTGATGAACCTCGTTAGTGAAGGAGGTGTGGTTGGGTGGAGGGAGGAAAAGACCAGAAGAATTTTGACCTTTGATTCCCTTATGACCCTTGTCCTAGACACATCCCCCCGGCTTCTTAGAATTTGTCTTTTCTGTTGGTTTTCTGCAGTTTAAATATGACATGTCTAGGTTTGAGGGTTTCGTTTTTTTTTTTTTTTTTTGGTGTGGGTGTTTCTTTGTTTATTATTGTGCCCGGTGTTCTCTGTGCTTCTTGAAACTGTGTTTTTTGTCTGCCATTAAATTTGGAATATTCTCAACAGATATTACTTTAACTGTTTCTTCTGTCTTCTTCTGTCATTCCTTTCCGTCTGGTAACCCAATTATATGTTTGTTACATCTTTTCTAGAGTCTCAAAATTCTTGGATTTTCTGATTGACTTTTTTCCCCACCCTTTTTTTTTTAATTTTGCATTTTATTTTTGGAATGTTTCTTAACTTATCTTTGACCTCACCTATCTTTTTCTCTAGGGGGTGTTAGCCTTTTGAAGACATACTTTATTTCTTTTACTGTGCTTTTTATTTTTTTTATCATTTCCTCTTGATTTTTTATTAGATTTTTCCGCATATATCTGCTTACATTACCCATATGTGCTCATATTTGTGCATTTTTCCTCATTAGCCATTGTTTTCTTGTAATGATAGAAGTGATGACTTCTAAACTCTTTTCATGTACAGCTGCAACTAGAAGTTTCCTTCATTATGGTCTTAGTCTTTCCAGGTTTTCTATTTCTTCCTTGATCAATCATAATAATATATATGGTGTCCAGAAATTTTTCAATTTTGTTTAAATTTTGAAAATTACTGGCACACTGTGTTTCATACATTCTCTTGGTAAGCGTGTATACAAGCCCATATACATCTTTTAACTTCTACTAATCCTTAAATTACATATTCTCCTAAATAGTATTAACTTTTGTTTCCTCCCATTTGTAGATATAAATTTATCTAACATTTCACTATGTATTTACTTTCTATATTTATTGTTCTTCTACTTGGGTGGTTTACCATGCTGTTATTTATCTAGCATATAAATGTCCAAGTTTTAGCTTCTTGAAGATAAAGTTGCATAGAAAGTACTATCAATAAAGGCAATAAAAATGGAGTAGCATTCATTCAGGGTATACAAAATGCAGTCAAAAAGATACTGTTGAATGTTGTCTCCAACATTTCCACAGCTGAACCTTTAAAGTGAGCTACCCGAACATGGGCCCCTAGACAAATTCTGACACCTGGGCTGCACCGAACTGCAATCACTAGCTTTTGTTAACCACTTGTGAAGATCCCTAAATTATCTAGAGGGTCAGACAACAGATACTTCCCTTCTTATAAGACAGCTTTCCTCTTGTTATTGCTAGTCACAACTCCTCAAAGCAACCACTAACACCCCTGCAATTTTAACCTTCGAATATAGCCAACGTGGCCACCATTTTGTCAAACCCGAAAGCACATTTTCAAGACTGTTTGCATCTCTGTTTTTCCAGATTGTAACCCCAAGTCTATGTAATTTTTATTTGTTCTCATGTTGGTTAATTTTATTCTAGGTTGACAGTGCCTTCTTCATTGGGCTGTTCCTAAGAAAATGCACAACTTACAAAGAACAAGTAATGCAAAAATGTCAGATGATACGACCATTTATTTCAAGCCCGTAATACTTTTCATTTAAAACATTTTATTTTGGATTTTTCTGGCTCATGTACAGGGCTTGCCATTTCTCACGAACCTTATCTTCTGAGCATTATGCCTGCTTGTTGAGGCCTGTGATCCACAAAGAGAACATTTAAAAGAATACAATCAAAGTCAAAAGCGCATTCCTTCTGTGAATAAGTGATCCAAGGCTGAGACAGTTACAAAGAAAATGGTTCTCGATTGTTTCAAGCCAAGCTGCGGGCCTCCTGTGGGTTTCCGTGGCATTACCTTGCCAGGTTAATAAATCGCCACTTGACATTTCATAATAAATACCTAATGAAGTTATACATCTGCCTTTTTTAAAGTTCAGCTTACATCCATTTTGCTAGATAAAAATACTGACACGGACAAAAAGAATAAAGAAATCTCCTCTTCCTGGCAATCTCAGAAGGGCTGTGCAAGAGCCAGGAGGAGTCTATAACCTCTGCCTAGATAAGAACACAGATCGCAGACCACACCAAGAACACCTGCTTGAAGCACGGCAGGTGTAAGAAGCACACATACACTCATGCCTTTTGCCATGACATCCCACCATCGATGTCCTCTTGTCAGCCATGTCTGTCTTCCTGAACACGCAGCCTGCATCTGTAGAGGATACACAGGTGAGGAGCACTGCAGACAGTGTGGGGAAGCATCCCCCTAAACCATATAGGCAGTCTGTGGTTGAGAACTGGTTTGTGTAAATGGCTGGTAAAATGTAAAAGTTTCCTTAATCCACCACCACCACTTAATCAGATCACTAAATCAACCTTGGTTGCCATGCCCATGGCCAGAATGAAGCATCACAGCCAGGTGGCATTTCTCCAACATATTTCCTCTTCTGCTCCCACCAATCAAGCCCTATGTTTATCATGCACCAGCTGGGTTTATGGCCCAACATATGTAGGCCAGTTTTACTTGGTAACAGAATTTTATAATTGAATTAAAAGTTTCACCAAGCAAAAAAATGTTAGCATTAACAGAAAGAAAATTAAATTGAATGAAAATCAATTTTTAAATCAGCCATCAAATTAGATGTGAACATAACAATTATAAAATTTTGTAGGAAAATAGCTGTATATCAGTAGAAAATTCTTTACAAGTACTCATGCCGTTGTGTGTTTTCAATTTTAACACAATTATAAAGAAACAACAAAAGGAAACCGCAGATGACATAGGCTTTAGGCCAAAAAGTTGATGTGAAAATCAACCATGGGACTCCAAAACAAAAGCAAACTTTTGGTCCTCCATTAAAAGACTGAAAAATAAGCTGAGCATGGTGATGCACACCTGTAATTGCAGCACTCTGGATGCTGAGGCAAGAGGATCGCTGCAAGTTGGAGCCCAGCCTGTGCTACATAGTAAGTTTGTGGACAATCTGAACTATATAGCAAGACCCTGTCTAAAAAAAAAAAACTGAAGAAAAAATGAATAATTCCTATCATCTAAGATATGTGTTCATATATGTACATAATTAGCCACCTCATGGTTTCATTAAATTTTTTGATTAACAAACAACTAGAAGTCCTGATCACATTAAATATAAAGGATTCTACATAATTTTATTGAGTAGATGAATACTCATAAATTTCTGCTCATTTTTACTTTGTCTTTATCCATCTAGCTTGCTAAGTACTTTCTTACATTTGTATGTTAGCTCTCACTGCAGTCCTGCAAAGTAAGATTGCATTTTTAAAGAACAAAACTGAAAATTAGAGAACCCAAGATTCAAACTTGGAACACTGTCCATTTCTTTTTAAAAATATGAAATCGATTTATTGAGAAGCAACCTTCATTTTCTAAATGAAAGAACAGAATAGAATAAAGATATTATATAAGGATTAGTTCTTTGTTGTAGGTGAATTCTGTCTCCTAAAAAATAATATGCTGGAGTCCTAACTAGATGGGTATTGCTCAGCCCGATACACCTCAGAATGTGACCTTATATGGTAATAGGATCTGTACCAAGGTCATGGAGATAAAACTGAAGTCACAGGGTGAGCTCTAATCCAACATGACCGGTGTCCTTATAATGAGGTAAAATTTGAACACAGAGAAAGAAATGCACATAGGAGAGATGATATGAAGACGCAGGAAGAAGACAGGCATGTGCAAGTAGTGATGCACCCACGAGCCAAGGAACACCAAGGGATGCTGGCAACTACCGGAAGTAGGAGACAAGAAAGACATTGACCAGAACCTTCAGAGGAAATGTGGTCCTAACAGGCCCTTGGTTTCATAGTTCTTGTCTCCTAAACTGCGGGACAATAGATTTTATTATTTAAGTCACCCAGAATTTGGTACTCTCTTATGGCAGTTCTAGGAAAGTAAACAATATTGTTTTGAGAAAGCCTTGGGTGTGGGAGTGCGTGTGGGCACTCTGGGTCACAATGTAAAAATCTAATTTCTACTGTGGGTTATGGTTAAAAGAAAGTTTGTAAAACAGCATTCCACAACACAGGAAAAGAGACTGTCATTGATAACAATCAGGGTAATCCCTTTAAAACAGAAGGCAGGCAAAAAAAAAAAAAAAAAAAAAAAAAAAAAAAAAAAAAAAAAAAAAAAAAAAAAAAAAAACCAAAAAACCAAAAAAAGGAAAAAAAAAAAAAAAGAGAAGTCTGGGAAAGAAGAATCATGTTTGTAGGGTGGGGAATTGTGGGCAATTTCTGAAAAAAAAAAGTTTTTCTGGAAAGATAGATGCAAAAAGCCATACAATGAAAGAGAGTAGCTATTGATCTGGTGATATATTGTGTCAGACTTCCCATGTGTTGCTTTCAAAAGAAAACAACAACAGCTGGGTTTGGCAGGTCGTGGGGAAAAGCCTTTAGCCAATCCACTCTGCATAAGTAAAAATGATTTAACCCAGCCAAACCTTCAAAAGAAACTACATGAGGAGTGCTAATGATATTGGGAACTCCATTCAGACAGAGAGAAAATCAGAGTAATGGAAAAGCAGACCTTAAGGGACCCAGGTTCTGTTGACAGCAGACGGCAGAAGATTGCTTAATATTCTTACACAATTAAACTAATTCCCTTTAAGCTTCCTTTACATACCATAAATGAGACATCCCTATCGCTTAGAAATTAACATTTTAACACCTAGACAAATACATTCAAATCCCCCGCCTAAAAAAATCCCAGTAAATTTTATATTTTTAAAAGCAAACTAAAAAGCACTGTGTAACCAGTTCTAGACTTGCTACATTCTTATGTAATTAATGTGCATTGGTGACAAGAGTAAAATGGCACCAATTTCCTATAATATGGGATCATATCATTAAACTGAGAAAAATGGCAGTATTCACAAATCTCACACCTCATTTGTTCATAAAGGATTAAATAGAATTAAGTGAAAGATAAAACTGAGTGACTTCTATTACTAAACAAGAGGGCGAGAAGAAGAAAATGGACAAGATTTGCTCCTGCGCTGCCGTTTCTCATTTCCTCACAGTGCTTCTGTGCGGACCTGGCTGTCCTCCACCTCACGGCTGGAAGAGGCTGCAGATTTGTACCACACCTCAGTGCCCAGCTCCTCCTGGCAGCAAACCACTCCGTGATGTTATCTGTGAGTACGAACAGGATTTCCCTCTGCCTGGCTGGATGAGAGCAAGTAGATGGGTTTTCTCGTTCTGCCCTCTGGTTGACACAAAACCCTCGTGTGTAAGACGGCAAAGTGGCTGAGCAAGGAAGGTCACAAAAGTAAAGATAAGGAAACAAACACCGGTTTGCTCCTGCTCTCAGTTTAATGCTACATTCAGTCATCCGTGTTTCTGGATCCTCAGAATAAAATGAATTTAGGAGTATACCCTTTGTTCAGAGTTTCTGAGGAGTGACACTGTGTAATGCCCGGCTCATGGGTGTGCACCATTCCCCTTGGATTAATCCAATGCAACTCCCATTTAAACAGATCCTCATATGCGAGGAACGTTATTGCCTGGTCGTTCTGTAATTGACTACGCCAGGGACTGACGAGGTATCAGGGTGAAATGACTGTGGAGGAAATGACACAGGGATGACATGACGCTGAAGAGGTTGGTTCCCCCTAAAGAGAGATTCATCCAGATGAGGTACGCAACAACACAATTGGCAAATATTAAGAGCAGGAGAAACAAGGAGCCACAGGTGCCCAGTGCAGAGGCCAGAAAAGGAAACACTACCTCTCAGTCACAGGATACAAAGCAAGGAGGAACAGAAATACATTAAAAAAAAAAACAAAAAACAAAAAACCACCTTTGGAGAACAGCCACAGTGGTGAACACCGGAGTGCAAACCTGGACCCAAATGCTTGGTCTTGTTTCACACACACTAATGAGCAACAAGGTGCACAAGAGAAAGGAGCTGACAGCCAGGCAGACAGGCTGCGGCGTTTCCACAAACACTTACTGAGCACCCTCTATGTAATTAGTAAGACTCTACATCACCAATTCATTGAAATATTTACTTAAAGTCCAACTCTTTTAGTTTTATAGCAAGATGAGAAATCGGTAAAGCACAGAAATCGGTAAAGAACACAGCTAGGTAAGTTATGGGAAAAACATCTTTAGTATGTTGAAAACATTGTAACCAGTAGTATTAAGCAGGAAAATGGTTACTGTGTACCCCTCTTCACTGGCTTAGAAAGGATTGGGGATAAGGATAAGGGTTCATTCACTCATTCAGCAAATATTCAAAGTCTGTATCTGTCTTAATGGGAGCTGAATTCTGGGAGTATAGCTAGTGTATTAATTAAGAGTAAGAAGTAAGAAAATAACTAAAACATTGCACTCCTTTTTGAGACTCCAATAGCTTTCATCTGTAGAGGTGGTTGCAAATATTCTATAGCATAAATACTAAGTAAAAAAGCAAAGCAGGGTGACAGATACCTAATCGCAACCCTCAGCAGGCTGGGGCAGCAAGATCGAAAGTTTGAGGCCGACCTGGGCTACAGAGAAATTTCATGGCCAAATTGAACAACAGAGCAAGATCCTCTCTTAGAAAACCAAAAACAAAAGAAAAAACAGCATATTTCTCCTATTAATTGTGGACTCCCCTAAAAACTGGAAAGATTGTGGATTTAATTTAAAAATTAAAGTTTTCTACTTTAATTCTTGTTATAGACAGAAAGAGATTTGATAAAAGTTAGAATTTTTATAATCAGTCAGTGGCTTAACTATACTGTAATGTCTCCTAAATAAGCCTTACTTGCCAATGTTAATCTTTCCTTGAATGTTTCTTGACCATTTCCCAAGTATGCAAGAGTATTGTGGGTTCCCAGGAGTGGAAAAGAATAAATATGCAGTTACCTCTCTGACATATGAATCCCATTTTTAGAAGGGGAGTAAAATATGTCTAACTGTAAGAACTAGAAAGCGATCAAGAGGGATTCTTGAAATAGTGCAAGATAACAACTCATTAACATGCAAAGTTTCTGTATTAGCACTCAGAGTGGAGTTCTGTGCTTTAAGAGGGTAAGAAACTGTGCTGGGTTCATCTACATCCAGTCCCACCACTGCCATCCCGGAGCGCTGCCCACTGCCTGAGCCCTACCTAACTTCCTTCTGCTGACCTAAAGATCCTCAGCAGGTGTTACTAGGACTGCACCGGGGCGAGAAGCTTTTTGATCTTCCTAAAACTGCTTCTGAGTGAAGCCCTTCATGCTATTCTGTTCAATGACACTGCTCACTAACAATGAGCCAGCAGATTAAGCCCTGAAAAATACTGCACTCATGGAAATTAATTAATCCATTAATTACACTGTCAGTTATTGCGAGTGAGAAGTAAATTCAAAATTATGTTTATACCTATTGTTTCTGAAATAAAAATTGCTAAGCATCCAGTCCCCTCCCTTCCATTATCAAAGCCAAACACAAGCTGTGCTTATCCAGATCGAGATGTCGCGTGTTGATCTATGATGCCTCACCCCTAAAAGACGGGGGACATGGGTGTTCCTGCTGATGAGAGCATATGGTTTGGATGGTCTGGCAGGAGAAATCCTGGCAGAGGAGTCTCGACACATCGGCAGATGCTGCCTTAGCACAGACATCCAAATGGTGGCATAATTGCTGCTGCTGCTTGGATGCCACATGTTTCACGGTGATGACAGCGGTGGCTCTCACAGAGAGGCTGGTGGCAAACACAACCTCTCTCCAACCTCCAGAAAGACACAAATGAGTGTGAGCAAACACACACAGACACACATACACACGCACAGGAATCCGCGCATGTGCCTGTCCATGCAAAATCAGATAAGTGCACCTCTGCAGCTTGCATAACTGACATTTAGTTTTCACTCAGAAAACAGGAAATCACTGCCAGCCTTCTACAGAACTTACAAAAACCAAAGAGAAGATGGCCTATTAGCAACTCAGCATGAAAGATCATCCCTCACCCCACCTCAGTTGTCCTACCTGCTTCTTTCCCCCAGCATCACCGCTTGACTCCCTGGCAGCCTGAGGAACTACCAGGCCCCAAAAGCTTCCTATCATAAATTGTTCAGACTTGTCTCCGTCAGAGTCATGCTGTCAGTCAACAAACATTTGTTGATCAAGTGCCACGCACTAGAAAGGGAGGCACTTTAACAGTCAGAATAGCTGAGGGGTTAGGGAGAGCATTCTCCTTCCACGGCTGCCAAGTCATTGCCAGTCATTCATTCCACTGAGCAACCACAGCTAAGCGGGATACTCAACTCACGTCCGCAGTGTTACATAAGATACATGTGGCAGCCCTCGTCTCTGGCAAAGGACTTAGCCAGATAAGCCAGGCAACACCAAACAGTATGCAAAGTGCCCCAGTAAGGTACAGGGTGGTGTAGACATTTCAGGGCAGGGCCTTGTGGAGGTGGTGACAGAAAGAGACCAATACCCTGAGACCTAAGGGTTCACTGTGGCTAGGCAGGTGGCCGTGGAGCGAGCGCACAGGCGCAGAAGAGAAAGCAGATAGATGCGGGTTTCGGTTTGCCAGATGCTTCAAGCTTTAGCTCTTCGCCTCTTAAATGGGAAAACACTAAGTGCCAAATAGTGAGTAAAGAGCTTAGCACACAACGCTTAATAGCTGACATTTTCATTTTTCATGTTATTTTTATTAAGAATAACAAAAGTGCCTGCTTCTGGAAGGTAAGAAAACAAATGCAACATTCTAGAAAGTGAACATTGTTCAAATAAGCTGGAACCTCCCTCTTTCTCTCTCTCTCTGGGTGTGTGTGTGTGTGTGTGTGTGTGTGTGTGTGTGTTCCTATGTGACTATTCTGTTGGTAGAAGTCTGAATTTCTTCCACCCCAAATATGATGCTGAATGCCCGAGGGGTGCACAAAAGTGAGCATCCCACACAGCAGTCACCAGTCCACTCCGCTGACAGTCCACTCCGCTATGCACCACGGATGCCTGGTTTATTAAAAGTGCACTTGGACACTTGTTCTGTCTATCTCAAAGGACTTTTAGAATAGGAATGTGGATCCTCTTCCTAACTCTGAGATACCAAATAGAGCCCCAGAAAAGACAGGGACAAATACGAGGAAATGCGGCTGCTGTCACACTAATTTAGATAAATCTTTAAATTGGAATGAGTAAATGATTTAATAGCACAAAAGTGCCCAGCTGTCTGTTTTGAATGTCAAACATTTGCATAGTCCACATTTGTCATTAACCAAATGAAAAGTAGACAAATTAATGAGCTGACAGAACGCAGGTCTACTCACATATATATAATATGAACCCACAGGAAAGCATACGAATTGTCCTTTAACATAGGGAGAAAATCACTCCAAAGAAGTGAGAACAAAAGATTGCACACTTAATCTTTTACAAAATGCAAATCTAGGAACTAAGATGTCTGGATAAAGATCATTTTGCTTACAGCCTTGGGACCAGTGTTGATGAGTGAATGATACTGATTTCATTTTCCATTTCAGATAGACACTTAGAGATCAAGGGGCCACATAATCTAAAAATAACCAAGCTAAAAAAACTTTTGGGGTGGAGGTGTTAGAGGCTTATATTTATTTGCAAGGCTGCAGAGACAGATCTGGTTCTTTAACAGTGGCCCACTAGATAGCAACTGGGCTCTGACCTCTTTCGACCCAAATATTATCAAGGGCAGAAGAGAGGCTAAAAGACAGCTTCACGGAGTTGAAAGAACACAGGACTTTGACTCACATGAATGTAAATTCAAATCTGCTGTGTCTACCTCTTCTCAGTTATGTAGCCTTAGGCAACATGGAACTGTTAGCCTCTATGGACTTGTTTTTGAATATTAAATGAGTCCAATGCTTAGTAGATGATTTCATCAAAGTACTATAAAATCAGCAAACAACAGGTAGCTTCAATGGCTTCTCATTGTTCACAAACTGAAGTGTAAACTCTAACCTGTCACTGAAGACCCTCATGCCACAATCTAGTCTCAGTCTATATCTCAAAGGCTGAAACAGTTGCACAACTCTAACTATACTTTACTTGCTCGGCTCCCTACCTTCAAGGCTCCTCTTGGTCCACCTACAGCTGCACCCCACAGCTTCCCATCCCTCCATGTCTTGCTTGAGTCCCAACTGCCCCAGGAAAGTGTCTTAGCTTGCTCCTCACATCTCCTACTGGAATGTGCAGAGTCATAGAATGCCAAGCAATGAACCAGGTTTCCTCTATAGGAATTTGAATGTCCTTGGGCATAAAAAAACAAATGTCCAAATTGGGTGGTTCGCATCAAACTAAGCATAATCATGGAGCACCAGAAGAAAGTATCGATTCTGGTGGTTTTCCCTTAAGTAGCACAGACAGCCAAAAGTGGAAGGTCAGATAAGCCATTGTGAGTGACACTCTGATGCAAGTGATTCATGGTGCTTATTCCAAAGGTGAAGGAAAGGGCTGAGGTATAGTTCAGTGTAGAACACTTGCCTAGCATAAGCAAGGGCCTGTGTCTGATCCTTAGCACTGCAAAAATAAACAAAGGTAGAGAAGAGTAGACTTTGGCTGGGCTCCCAGAGATGGTCTGGGCTGGCACTCAGCACACTCTCCATACACGGTTTTGCCTCTTTCCTTGGAGGTTAGTCTTCCAGTAGTAGATCCACGCCCGTCACTGCAGTCCAAGAGTGCTGCTTTCTGCCTGGGCCCTAACTTTCCTCTACTGGCCTAAAGATCCTCAGCAGGTTTTAGGAGGACTGCACCAGGGAGAGAAGATTTTAGAATTTCCTGTAGTCTTTTTGCGATACGTCATGTTTACTGTATTCCTAACTTTTTAAAAACCCTTCATCTTTTTTTAAAATTTCAGGATTTTTTCTTCTTTCAATAAAACTTCATTCTTAAAAATGTTGCCTTTAAAATTGTCGTTTTTTTTTTTTGTTTTGTTTTGGTGGTGGTGCTGGGGATCGAATTCAGGCCCTTGTGCTTACAAGGCAAGCACTCTAATCACTGAGCTAAATCCCCAGCTAAAATTGTCATTTTTGATGTGGACTTCAAAAGCTTTTTTTGGAAGTTTAAAAAAGCACGTGTTTTTTATTTGCTTTGTTTGCTTTTCTATAGACATGCCTGCCGCTTACTTTGGTGCCAGCCCAGGGTGCCCCTGATATTCCGCAAGGTAATGTGAAGACCACCAGCTGATCAGGCAGACCACAGATTAGTTGTGGTGGGGGAAAACAAAAAACAAAACAAAACAAAACTCAACGCTTACTATCTCAAGGTGTTACAAGGCCATATTCTGGCAGCATCTGAGGAAAAAAGCACTGGAAACAGGTCATCCCCACACCTATTTTGATACTTACAAATATGAGATCAACAGCAATTAACTTCTCCCTGACTACATTCTTTCATCAGTAAAAGGGAAAAGTAATTGTCCTCACTTCAAACTGCTACTGTGGAGATTAAATTATAAAATGTTCCACCAAGAATACGTCCCATCCCTGCCACTCAGTAAATGATAGTGGTCCTTATGAACGATGCATTTGGCAACTCTATTTTGCCTTGTTTCTAATATCACTAGTTTTTAATAATCTATTTTGTGTAACTTTCCTTCAAGTACATCTCCTCTTGAATTTGATTTTAAGTTTGCCCACTATTTTCTAATCTGTAGAAGACGAACAAAAATAACCTAACTTGTGAAATTTTAAGCATCACATGGAGGTACTTAACCTAATCCAAGGACAGAGAGTGAGCGGAGGTGATTACTGATCCTCTGGGTGAATGCAAGGTGCCCATGAAGCTCACACACACGCAGCTGGTCAGAAGGTGGCAGGCACAGGAGGCTCTAGGACAGTGATGGTGAAACTTTTAGAGACTGAGTGCCATGCTGCAACCCGAATCCCGTTTATTTATTGCAAAGCGCCAACACTGCACCTGAATTAAACCTGAATGCTTCAGTTTTAGTTTAGAAAAAGCAATTCTACATCAACATCTTCTGTCTTAAAAGAAAAACACAATAACATGTGTGCCATAGGTTCGCCACCACTGCTCTAGGTCCTCACTCACATCTGTCCTCAATCACCATTTCAGGGTGCTCCGGATGACTCCCTATTGCATCGCCAGTTTAATCTGAAAATTTTATTCTAGGGCTAATTAAGGTCACTCTGCAAACAGTAAGTTGAATATACCAGAGAATTAATGTGACACTATCTGCCATTGCCACCCAGTGACTGAATGGACATGGCAGTGCAGTGCCCCAGTACCCTCACCCCTTGAATAGAGCAATTCTGGGTGTGTGTGTGTGTGTGTGTGTGTGTGTGTGAGAGAGAGAGAGAGAGAGAGAGATACTATTCCCCAGAGATTTCCCTCTGGATTAATTTTCACTGTGGCACAGGGCTAACACATCCTTTATCAGCTGCCATTCTTTCTTGACTTTTGTGGCAGTTAAAGTATCATGGGCTGAGCACATTGGTAGGTGTTTCTAGGTGGGTCACAGAGGTGTGTCTTGGGTTCTATGTCTGGTCTCTTGCCCCTTCCTCTCTGGCACTATTCCCCTGCTCTGCTTCCCAGATACCATGAACTAAGAATCTTTGTTCCACTATGCCCTTGCATGATGATGTTTCTGCCCTGGAGCCAGTCAACTATGGACTGAACCATCCAAAACTTTGAGCCAAGTTAAATCTCTCTTCCTTTAAATTGTGGGTGTTGAGTATTGTGTCTCAGGGACAAGAAAGCAGACTAATACAATATCTTCCTTATAATCCCCCAGTGCTCTCCGCTCTCTCCAAATAACCTCCCTAAATTCAAACTTCAGAAATTCGAAGTAAGATAATAGGGATCTTATATGTATTGGTCCACTTTTCACAGAGAAGCCACAGTGATGTAACCA